>PVLA01005918.1:0-135264 GCA_004027455.1 Hydrochoerus hydrochaeris
ATGCCTCATTTATCTGAACTTCACTTCTGTTACCTATGTTTGGGAAGTTTTCCTTAATTATTTCTGTGAATAGACTTTTTATTTCATTTGTATTTGTTGCTGCATCTTCATTCACATATTTTATTCTTAGGTTATAAATCCTCTTGTCATCTTCTAGCCTTTGTATCGTTGCTTCCTGGTTCCTTGTTATTTTTAAGAGCTCCTTTCTTTCACAATCATACTTTGCAAATCTATCTTCAAGTTTTGAAAGTTTGTCTTTAGTTTCTGTTAAAAGGTTTTGCTAGGTTTCAATGGAGTTTTTAATTTCCTGATATTCTCTTTGGATCTGTTTCATATATTCTAGGTTTTGTTTATATTCTTCATCAAAGGCTTCTCTCCTTTGTCTGGGTTCCTCTATTCTTTTATTTGTGTCTACTTGAGGATTACCCAGGACTTCTTTTATTAGTCTTCTTATATCTTGCTTCACCTGAGTTAGAATTTCAGATTTAAATTCGACAATGAGGTCACAGATGTATTTCTTTATTTCTGATGAGGCTGTCTCTGACATTACAGGTTTGCTGCTCTCAACCTCCTCTGCATTTACCTCTGTTGGACTCACTTTCCCTGTTTCTGCAGTTGGGGACCTTTTGCTCTTTCTGTCTTGTCATGTTTTCGGCCCCCTTCAGACAGGTGGGTGGTGGAGGTCTCTGGGCCTTTCGTTTTGCTTACAGTTTTTTCTGCAGTGCACTTGCTAGGGAAGTACCACCCCTCAGTTTGCAGCGCATCTGTGAGTTTCAGGCTGAGAGCTGGCTCCTCCCCCATGCCAGTCAACCAGTTTATGCTTCAACAGATTTGTGTTGCATCCCCTGGGGATGCCACTGTCCAAGGAAAGCCTGGTCCCTGGCTATTGGGTTTCAAGCAAGGGCGTGGCCCAGCCCAGCAGATCCCACCAATCTGCTTTGTACTAGGAGTCATCAGCAGACGCTGCCTAGGGCCCAGATTCAAGCTGGCCCTGCCCAACTCCAAAATGTCACCCAGCCAGTTCTCCCGGTTTGGAGATTCCAGTTCCCGTCACTCACCAAAGTTCACACAGCTCAACTGGCTGTTTCCACTCCCCGTTTCAGGGCCTCCCCCATCCGAGGGTCTGGAGCTCAACAACCCCCGCTCTCGGCAGGGCCACGATCTCAACTCAATCGTGAGTCACCTGAATTTAAGACGTGCCAGTACAGCAATTGGGGCTTTCCCAGCTCCAGCCCTCTGTCCATGCTTCTTTTTCTTTTTCTTTTTCTCTTTCCTCAGTTTCTTCCTGGGTCATGAGAATTCCTCTCCTTTTTTGGCTTTCTGCATTTTGCCAGATTCCAGCATCTGAGTTGTTTTTATTTATTTTTTCCTCAGAGAAGCTCTCTTATTGTGCCACCACTCAGTCGGCCATCTTGCAATCCATTCTCATTTTCTCTCTCTCTCTTGCCCTGATGAATACATATATTCAAAATACCCTGGAAACTCATGGTATTTTGAAACAGCACACATTCCTCCCATATGATCTTGAAAACAATCCAAGTAAGACTGAAATCCTAAATGAACAAAGTGGACTTCAAGAAGAGGCTCAGCTTGGCTCACGTTTAGAAGTTCTGGTGCTCTACACGCGCCATGACGGAAGGGTCCGCCACCGCAGGGAAAGCTCCAGATGAAGATTTCACAAAAGCTCAAGTAAAGATACTGTTTAAGGTAGGGTTGGGTAAAACTGAGTAAAGCTAAAGCTACTCTGTTTCAAGTAGAGTTGCATACAGACAAAACTTTCTTTGCCCTATCATACCAGAATAAAATATTGTTACTTCTGTTACTACCCTACAACCCTTTATACAAACTTGTTTTTGAAAATTCATATATGCAAAAATCAAAGATAAGACCGGTTTTAGCTCAGCGGCACAAGCACCTGCTTGGCAAGTGCAAGGTCCTGAGTTCCATCCCTGGTACCAAAAAAAAAAAGAAAGAAAGAAAAGCAAAAAAATCAAAAGTAACTACTAATAATCAAAGCAATAACTACTTGTATACATTAAAATAAAAAAATAAAAATGCAACAAAAATAAATTTAAAAATAAAGTGTTATTTGTTTACTAGCTTCATTTCACCAGTTATTTTAAACCTAGGTTTTTAAGAAATAAGTATGAAGTTTCTATTGAAAAACTTTTCTACAAAGCCATTTTTCACCAGAAATGGAGACTGTAGCTTCATGGAAGAAGATGCTGAATGTCGAAGTGGGGCTATGACAATAATTGCTGACAAGTACATCTTAAAAAGAATATTAATGTTATTAGTTATATTTATTAATAATAATGTCTAACAATTGTGAACACTGATCAGACATCTGTGATGATTTTACATAGATAAGCCTGTTTAACTCTTATGAGAATTCCATAAAATTAAATCCCTTTTAGAGCATTTTATTTTACAGTTGACAAAAGCCTCAAAGAAGTCTAATTTTAACCATGTAGTATAGTTAATTAGTAAGTGGAGCTGCTGTGATTTGAATTGGTAGCATCTGGAACTCCACTAAAGTGGCCTTTAAAAGGTTTCAGGGATCATATGACAGTTCAGGAATCATGCAGAGAATGGCCTAATAAGTGCATAGTTTAGGTGATAATATAACATCATACCAACGTGAATAAAATTCATTAAAATCTAGAGAGCACCGAGAATTATCTTAGTTGGCGATTCGGAAGTAAAAATAAAATCTTATTCTTTCGTAAATAATATTTATTACTGTTCACTTTCAACAGCAGTCAACTTATTTTAACAAGAAACCAAAAATGCGAACTTTTTTAGTAAAACAGATTATTGCGAACTATGAAAATATTTTAACCCTTCCAGAGAAAAGCTGGACAGTGTTGGCAGTCACAGGAACAGTGCTCTCTGCTTCCTCGGCTCCCTCTTTTAGAACCCTCGCCCTGTGCATTCTGATTTCTTTGGCTTTACCAGCCGGAAGACGGCTTGCCGAATGAATGCATGGAGACCCTGCGGAGAGGGGTGCAGGCCGCAGCGCCCCATGCTGCTCGCATTGGGCTCCCTGGTTACCAGGCACTGAACCCACCTCGCCAGAGGCGTGATCGGCCGCTGCTTTGGAATGTGAATATGATCGCGGAATGGCTAAAGCGAGCTAATTAACGTATGCACAGTAATGGGTGTGTTTCTCAATCTTAATATTCACATCCACACACTCTTACTGAACATCCTCAGGAGTGGAAGAAATTCAGATTGGATTTTTTTGAATTTCAGAAATATTACACAGGGCGTGTCTGGTGTACTGTCACCATGCAAACTGAAACTAGAAGGAATTCCATAGTCAAACTCATTACTATATTCCAGAACAAAATGCATGAATGTTCACTTCTGATATAAGTAATCACTAGGGAAAGATTCGTGTTTGATGTTGCCACAAAATAAGTTGCAAGTGAAAATAAACTTTCATATTTCATGGTTCTATGGATTTCAGAATTGCAGTTAAGGAAGCTTAGATCTGCTGTTGAATTTATCAATTTTTTACTTCACCCTTTTAAAGTTTTATGAAAACTTTTCCACCATGAAGTTATAAAAATATTATTTTACACGTTTTCTCTTATTTGTAAGCTTTTATCTTCATGTCCAAATATTATTACGGAACTTTTTTTCCTCTCTGTGAATAATTATTGCTTTAAATGTTTTTAAGATACCACCTCAGTTATTATCTTATTTCTGTGTATAAAGTAGATTTCTGAGCTCATTTTTTACTGTTCAATTTTTAAATATGTTCTAAAGCCTGTCTCTAAATTAGCATAATTTAATAGTCATCCTGGTAGCTGGTAGAGCTCTTTACCTTATTTTTGTTTAAAAAATAAGGTAATATCCAGCCTCCTCTTGACCTGTTGATCCTATATTCAAATATTACCTTAAGTCAGATACCACAAATTTCTTAGGGGAATTTGATTGGATTTGCCCTGAAAATCTCATTCAATTTAGGGAAAATTGACAGCAATATTGAATGTTCCTAACTCATTTGCTCTGCATTTATTTATTTATTTTTAAAATCTACATCAATAAAACTTTCTAGCAGGCATTTCATGTATACTGTTAAATACACACTTTGGAGTATGTTACATGAAAATGATTTTTTAAATTGTTTTTTAAATTTACTGCTGGTGTTTGGAAACAGTTAATTTTTGTATTTACCTCTTGTCATATAGTCACTTTCCTAACTTTTCTCTTATTAATTCTAATAAACTATTTTTTAATTTTTACACCAATAATATTATTTGTAGATAATCATTGTGTTACTTCTTTGCAAGCTGTACATTTATTTCTTTTTCATATATCTCATTTTCCTGAAAATCTAGTGCAATGTTGAAATGGAAGAAGGATAGCAGAAATCTTTGTCTTGTTCATAATTTTAAAAGGAATAGCTCCAAAATTTATCATAAAGAATGATGTTTACTGTAAGAGTTGAATGAGTACTTTATACTGCTAAATTAGAAAGGCTGATATTGGTAAATGAATGTTCAATTATGCAAAAGAATTTCCTGCTTCAAGTGCGATGATCAAATATTTTTCTTTTAATCTGCAAATGTGGTGAAACATATTAATTGACTGTATGGTTGTCAAATACATTTATATTCCTGAGATAAACTCACCTTTATCATGATGAATTATCAGTTTTATACACTACTAGACTCGACTTATTAATAATGTTTTTACTGTTGGCATATATGCTTATGAGTAATATTTGTCTGCAATTTTCTTTTCACATATAATCCTTATATGAATTTTGGTAGAAAGATTATGCTAGAAAATAAGTTGTGTCTCTGTCTATTTCCTAAACAATATTCATAAGGTTATAACTGTTTTCCTTAAAAATTTAAATAATTCATTAATAAAAGCGGGCTTGTTATTTTAAATAGAAGATGACTTTTAACTACTGATCTAAATTTCTATTTATGATTAAATCAGTTTTCAGAGGCTACAGTTTTTTTACAGATCCATTGGTTTGAATTTTTATTAAAATATTGTTTACATTAGTCTCTTGTGCCTTGTCTCTTTCATTAGGTAAATATTGCTATGTGTGTTTCAAAATTACTAAATTTTCTTTGCTGAACCTTTTCATTGCCTCTGTTTTCTATTTCATTAACTCCTTTAATCTACTTTCTTTGGATTTATTTTGTTCGTTCTTTTTATAATATCTTAAGTTGAATAATCAGAGAATTAATTTTCAATCTTATTTTCATTATAAGCACTAAATATATATGCACGAATATTTATATGGTCATGGTATTGCACTCTGGGTGTTTGTTTCTTCTAAATGGATGAGTATTGTAAATTCCATCTTTTAATGTCTGACTTTTATTTGAATTATATTGATGTTTATAGGATATAATTATTTGAAATGCATCAAGTCTTACTAGGGAAAAAGAAAGTCTATTCTCCAATTGTCAGAAATATATATATATATATATATATATATATATATATATGGTCATTAAGTCATGCTTGTTGGTGTATTATATAAATCTTGCATATTATTACATTTTTTTAATCTGGAAACTGCCAAAGAAATGAGGTATTAGTGAATTTTCCCTGTAGTGAATATGTATTATAGTTCTGTATGTTTTGTTGTATATATTTTGGTAGTATTTAGCTAAGTCCATACTAATTTAAATTGGTTATATTTGTCTGAGAAAATGAACCTCCCACCATCTTTTACAGATCTACTTTATCCTTAATAATGCTTTATGTTAACAGTCTTATTTAATTAAATTTTAATTCAGGTGCCACACTTTGCTTGCTTTTTTAATTTTTAAATTTATCAAATCCAGCAGCAAAATATAACTAGTCTGCTGCTAACCACTATTATCTGTAGTACCCTTAAAGGTAAATATGCACAAGCTCTTGTTCTACTTAGTATTTTCCTAGCTATCTTTTTTCTCTTTCTTTTATCATCAATCTCCCTGAGCTCACATTTCTTTTAAATCTAAACTGACAATCCCTTTTTGCTAACAATAGTAAAATGTGTATAACAAGAGGGTTTATTACATAAATATTTATTCACAATATAAATATCCTGTGAATTTATTTACTTTTATTGCTGTTTGTATCCAAATGTTGCTTATAAAATATATATTTTTGTCTTTACCTTCACATCATGGGCAGAGAATAGTTGCCTCTGCCATCATTCTTGGAGTTTGCCATTGAATTTGTAAAAGAAAATAGAGCGCTCACAGATGTAACAGAGCATATGACTGAATTCTGCTTACATGTTTCTCTGTTATACTCATAAGAAAATATCCCTGGGTTATCCAACCAAGCCTGGGTCACCAATCTTCAAGAAATATTAAGATCTATGAGCATGAACGTCTTTTATGCTAATCCACTGACTTGTGATATTTTACTAAACGATTTTGGGGCAACGGCTAAATGATGTATTTATCAATATATTTTTACTTATTTCTACTCTTTGGACTTCATGTTTCCATTATTGTCTTCTTTTTCTTAATAAAAGAGGAAATAATTGAGTTCTCTGGCAGTTCATTTCTTTTTCTTCACTGAAATTATTTATCTCTATTATTTTCCTATTCTATGTAAAAATTTTTAAAAAACTAAAATCTACACAGAAAAATACATTGGATAGCAGTTAACAAAAAACAATACATTGGTTCTCTGTGCTTTGAGATGGCTCTAATATTTATCTTCCTTTAAAAGTGATTTGTTAGCCCTTATTTCCTTATTTTGCTGTTCCAAATGAATATTTGATTTCAAAAATTACTTGACAGTTGTGCGGTCCATGTGTTTGTATGGAAACCACAGATGTGAAGATGGTTAGTGTACTGCGAGCATTAAGTCAGATGCCTTAGGAAAGTCTGACACCAGCCTGAGAAGAAGGTTATCGCTGAGCCTACTGTAAGTGTCACTGGAAACAAGACGTGCCAGTCAGCATGTCGCAGAAAGCAATGAAGGTCCATAAGATGCAGATAACAATACTTTGTTGACCTTCATGAGTTTACAGCCTCTGTCTCTAAACAAAATACAGAAACAAGTAGAGCTTTGCTTTTTTCTTTTGGTTTTGTTTTGTTTTATTCTCCCTCACCCTCAAATAGAAATAAGGTTCTTGGTCTATTTCTGGCAATCTGTTAATTTATTAGCATAATTGTCTTTCATTTGTTTCCCAACAAGCATAGTAAACTTAAAGAGTACATCTATATTGTACAACTTGATTACATGTATTTTTCTAGCTATTTCATCATGTTTCAGCTTCTGCATGTAGGTGTGAATTTTTTAAAAAAAAATTGTGAAGAAAAAAAGAAAATTGTATATTCTATTTTTTTAAAGAGGCATCATTTAAATTTTATCATGCACATTAGATAATGTCTAAAGATAATATTTTCTCTTAAAGACAGCACAAAAACTTCAGAATAATTCAATTTAAATCATTCTTCTTGACATACTTGTTATTTGTACTGTATTTTAGGGTATATAAGTATATATATATGCATATATCTACAAATATGTATCAACCTATGTGCTATTAATGTGCTATTAAATTAGTATTTACACAAATTATTTTTATCTAAGTATCTTCAAATAGCTATGTTTTCTTTGTTGACTAGTCTTTTTTATATCTCAGACCTTTCATATTTTTGTTGTGGTTCAAAATATATCTATTAAGAGCAAAGGTCTTTTAATGGTGAAATCTGATAATTTTTTAAAATATTTTTATTTTACTCATTTCTAAAATCTAATTTCAATGAGTAATCTATTTTTCCCAGAGAATCGAAAATATTTTGTGCCTTGGCACCTGTTACTGAGGTTGAAAATTATGTTGTTGGTCTGCTACCCCTTTATGAGTTATTCGTTCTCTCTCTGTCTCTGTCTCTGTTTCCATCTCTGTCTCTATTTCTTGCTCTTTGTCTCTCTGTCTTTCTCTCTCTATGTGTCTCTCTGTCTTTCTCTCTCTGTGTGTCTCTTTCTGTTTCTCTCTTTCCCCTCTCTCTTTCTCTCAGAGTTTTCCTTTATTACTAATATACTAAAATTTTGAACAAAACTTTGCTTGATATATTGATCACTTTTTGTTGCTTGGACAAATGCCTGACATACACAATTTAAAGGAGAAAAGTCTTATTGGCTTCATGGTTTCAGAGGTCTCACGTGGTCAGCTGGTTTGAAGGCAGGTGCACCAGGGTGACAGGGTGTGGTATAGAAAAATTTCTTGCTTTATGGCTCTGGAAAGCAGAGCACAGGAGAAGAGGGTTAGCAAGAAATGCTCCCTCCAAAAGCACATCCTCAGTGACCCACATCCAGTGGGCCCCACCTCTGCACTGCACATTCAGCTATGCACAGCAGTAGATTAACACATAGAACAATTCGGGCACCACCATGACCCAATCACCTCCAGGATCTCCTTCATCTACCTGGGCTGACAGATTAATGGCTACAGGTGATATACTGGTAAATTTCTGTATGCTATCCAATCTAAAAAGTGTTTTTGTTTAGCTATTTTCTCAAACTAAATGTGTTTTTATTCTTTTCATTCTATCTTCCATGACTTTAAGTTTTCACATTTTCAGCTTTTTTTCTGTGCTGTTTTTTGGAGAGGTTCTCTACGTTTAAATTTATTCCTTCTTCATGTTATTAGCTTCGTGAGTAACATATCTATGGAGATTTTAATTTTGAATTTACATTTTTTATACATATAGGATCTATTTGCCTCTAAATTTTGGTATTTTATATCTATAAATGCCACCATTTGAAGTCCTGGGGGACATAGAGCTGTTGTCACCTGTCCATCCTACTCTCATTTGTGGTGGATGGTAATTTTTGCAGAACTTAAATATGTGTTAATGGATGAGATTCCAACAAACTTGTGACCTACATCACCCCAAAGTATTTTCATGATGTACTCTTATTCATGAGTCCAAACATTTTTTACAGAGGATAGTGTTATATTATCACCAACATCAGATGAGAAAGCTGAGCCTTCAGTGAGTTATTGCTCTAAGAACACAGAGTAAACATTTATCAAGGCTGAGAGCAGGGAGATAAAACAGAACACGCATACTGTGGAACTCGGGCACAATTTTTCAATGTAACTTGATATTCTTATCAAACCAGCATTTTGTTCAAATAAAAAAAACTGCTATAATCAATAATATCTCTATATGTACTATTTAATTTTTACACTTTTAATCTTTAAAAATTATTTACAAGTTCTCTAACTTGCATTTAAAAGTCCATTAAATTTTGCAAAGTCTGGCCAAATGCATCAATGGGCATTAATATTTAGTGACAGTTTTTAAAAATTATCTTAACTATAAGATAATTTCACAGAGACCCAGATAACAAAAAAGTTGTTTTCCAAATAAGCCAGTGCTCAAGAGTGAATGATTTTGAAGTCAAAGAGGGATTTCAATTTCTAGACAGAGCCTTAACCATAACTTCTCTGGGGAAATTTCCAAGTCTGCAAAATAATACTTTAAAATAAATACTTGCAAATCCATAGCACTATTCATGTGAGCCTAAGCATCATTAAGCCTGAGAGGACATATTCCATCTTGCAGACAGTGATATGGAAACATGGAAGCATTAAGTGACGTTAGCACTGCCACAAGAGGTCAACTAAAGCTGAGTCACTAGCAGTCCGTCTCAGAAGTATCTAAAAGGAAAATCAGTTTCAAAGGATATTCAGGTTTCAAGAGACTGAAATATCATACCTGAGAACCTGAGAACCTGCTAGAAATGCAAATTCTCAGGTCTCAGGATGAGACCTGAGAATCAGAAAGTCAGAGTGAGGACCAGAACTCTGTGTTTTGACAGGTCTTGCATGTGATTCTAGTACATCCTGAAGTCTGATAACTACTGCTATAGGCAAATGTGGGCAAAACGTGATCTTCTTCCCATATCCCTTGTCCAGTTGTAAGATGTGATGCTTTTCAGAAAGGCAATGTGTAAGCACAGATTATCCATTCCCAGGTTCACAGATGTCACTGGTCTAATTATCTATCAAGATTATTATAGGACTCGTCCTCAAGCTTGATGACAGGCTAGTCTAGCCATTATGCTATGATTCTGAAGTGTCCCTCAAATGCTTGTGTATGGAAAGCTTCATCCCAAAGCAGTAGTATTTGGAGCTGTGGCTTTTGGGAGGTGATTGTGTTGTGAGGACTTTAATCCCATCGGCTGATGGAATCAGAGCTGAGTGACTTATTCAGAGGTAGTGGGAATTCTGGGGATCTTCTTAGAAGTAGGTCACTGGGAGCAGGGATCTGAAGAATATATTTTGTCCTGCCACTTTGTGACTCCCTGTTGCTCCACCACATGTCCCTCTCCATGATGTTCTGCCTCATTCTCACTGCTAGCCCAGAAAGAATGGTGCCAAATAACCATTGACTGAACCTCTGAAACTATAAGTCTCCAAGATCATTGCTCTTTTAGATTGATTCTCTCAAGCATTTTATCACAGTAAGGAAAAGTTAACAACACACCAACCCATTATTGGTGAGCTAAATAACTTGCTACCAATTATAAAATAATGACTTGCACAAATTGTTGTCTTTTTTTAAACAGCAATCAGTGTAAAGATGTTTGTACAATGTCATATCAATTATATGTGTTCTGACACACTTCCTTAAATGTAAAAGAAATATGTAGCGTTCTAACCAGAATGTTAAAATTTGGCAATGTTATCAAACTGACTTACCTATACTGTAATCCGTAGTGATAATTCCTTAATAAAGCATGCACCACTAGATTTAGAGATTGTTGTGTTGCAGTATTTCTCACAGTTTCAGCCGGCTTTGAAGGTGGAGGTGGAGGTCCATGAGCCAAAGAGTACAGGGGATCTTAGGAAGGTACAAAAGGGTGCATTTTGCTTTTAGACACACATGAACTTTCTGACCCATAGAACTATAAGATAATAATATTGTGTACTGTACTTTTGAGCCATTAAATCAGTGGCAATTTGTTACAGCAGCAACTGCAAACTAACACAACCTTTCTCTCTATGTGAGTTACAAATCTGTGCTACTGACACTCCGGATTACCTGGATTGTCTTCCCAGTAGATTTTTATAACTCAGAATCTCAATCTCTGGAATAAAAAAGTGGCTTTTTGATACTCTTTAATCCCATAAATATTTCTCTTACAAATTTTTAAAACTCTTCTTCCAGAGCCTTTCAAATTCTTCAGAACAGTAGCTTCTATCCAATAATAAAACAACCCAAAAACATCCAAGCTCCTGTGACTCTGTTACATAGTTTTAATCTCTGAAAATTCCTCAGGAGTTTTTGGAATGCAGTAACACGTCCTCTCAATTATTCCTTTAGAATAATTATCTAAATGATTTTATAGTCTGCTACATGAACTGGGGTGCTAAGGCACACTAGGCAATAAATGGGGGCAACAAGCCCATATTTGGATATGACTCACATTAACTGTTGGGGATAAGGTCTGTTCCATGGCTATGCCTCCAGATGAACAATTTGGTCTTTTCATTTCAAGTTAAAATGCAATTTTTCCTTCATAGGCAGCTCAAACCCTGACTCTTCAACTTTTAGACAAAATCAACTTACACAATGGCTCAGACACATACCTGATGTGGTCACACTCAGGTAAAAGTGACATAGAATTGCAGAAAAGAGAGGAGACACTGAAACCAGGAGGAGCTGCTATGCTAGGGTCTGGGGTGGCAAAGGCAACAGGTGATAACTGTAACCATTTCCATTATCATTTCTATGGTCCATGCCTCTGCAAGACCTAAAATGTGGATCAAAAGTAGATTCCATAAAAGTCTGTCTGATTATGTAGCTTTATAACATAAGGGGGAAACTTTTAAACCTTGGAATGATAGATTGTGCTCCTTAATATTAAACATATTCATAAATATCCCAGGTCACTGTTCCAATAAGCATTACAAAAATTTAGAATATGAAATGAATCCACAAAACCAACTTCCCATTTTCATTTCTAGAACAGAGGTAGTTTTAACTAGAAGTCATTTTTTTAAAAAAAGATATAATATACTTAGCCATAGATCAGTACCTGCAACTTTTAGGATACGGCTTAACATAATAATCTTCATTATATGCTACAGATTATCAGATTGGTTCAAATTTGCCATCTGGGAGCTAAAGGTTTAACTCAGTGGCACAAGTACCTGCCTGGTAAGTGCGAAGTCATGAGTTTGATCCCTGGTACAAGAAAACCCCCACAAATTTGCCATCTGTACTTCATACTTTCTAAAGTGGTTCTCAGACGTATACTCTCACATCCATATGCACAGAAATGTTAAGTGTCATCAACAGTGCTTTCATCATCTAAAATAGTATTCCTTCACTTAAGAACAGCAAAATCTTAAAAATTAACTAACTGATACTATATCAATATCCCATGGTTCTCTTTTATTCAAGTCACAATCTTTGCAATTCAATAACCGAATGCAAAATAATAATACCGACAATTGCTAAACACAATTGTAAGATATTTTCCCACACTCGATATAGTAAAGTCTCTGAAGGGCCTCTGCAGCAAAGAAGCATTTGTGGTTTTTTTTTCCTCATAAGAAGGAAACCAATAAAAACTGGCAATTACATGCTATATGTATATATTGCATATAAAATATCCATGATGTAATTTATTGGTCATTTTCTTTTCCTTTTTTGACACTTCACCTTTTTTTTGTTGAATGTTTTCTATCAACAGGACTGGGATTGTGTAATTGCACCTTACCTCTGGGGTTCCATCTAATTGTGATGCATCTCTGTAACAAAACATATGGAGCAAGTTATTCTACCTTTTAAGTCACAGCAATGCATAAATCTGGAAAACAATGCTGCACTGTTTTTCCAGAAAATCTTCCCCAGAGTTTAAGATAGAAAACAGTCTTCTTATCTTCTGTGCATTTTCATTAACCCTCTTTGCTTTAGCAAGAATTCTTGTTCTGTTCTCCAATATCAAGAACTTTGCACTTTAGAGATACAATGAAATGTATGTGCACATATATTTTTTTTGAAGTGGATAAGCTGTGTATGAGTACAGCCAATTATACCTCTAAGGTATCAGGTTTGTCAAACAAAAATTACACTGGACAAAGTTAAGGAAGACATTCAAGCTACTGCAGTTAGCCTGAGAGAGACTAAAACTCAACTCTACTTGAACAAAAGGTCTTTAAACCCTGGTGTGGAACCAGAGGAAGAGTTCTAGGAACGTTGAGGATCGTTTGGTGAGTGGGCTGTGTTGAATAACGTTGGGTCATTCCTGAGTTTGAAAATGTTTTTCTCCGTGATCATCAGGCCATCCTGCGTGCTAGCTGGTGCCTAAAGTTGGGCTCCGACCCAGCACCACAAGGCTGGAGACAGGAATGTTACCTCCTTCTGTGTTTACATTTCATACAAAGTGGTTCCCCAGATTTCTGGGAAAGACAGTTCCTGGGTTACCCAACTGGCTAGAGACTGGGAGAAGATTTATATGAATTTCAAAGGGGCAGAGAAAGCATTTATCATGACAAGTTTTCTAAAGTGTTAGAAAGAAAAGGAAGTCAGGGACTTAAAGTCCCAGAAGAAACCTGTCTGAAGTTAGTCAAGCCAAGAAAAAATTACAGCCATCTTGGTCAGTAAACAAGAAGAAAGAAAAAAATGTAACCTGGAAAGCTTATTTTTGGCACTGTTTTGAAAGAAGAAAAACACACAACCTCATAGGAAAGGAGAAGTGCTTGCAGGTTGTGATGGGAGTTTGCCAGGAACAAGCTGACAAGTCTCACCAGAGACCTGGTGAACAGCAAGCCTGAGTGGGGAAGAGGGTGGCCATTAGTTGCAGGAAACCAGAGAATGCAGGGCTTTGGTGCCTGTGATTAAGAGTGTTAATTTGGCTTGAGAAGTAATTGGGCATTGGCACAGGCTTCTGAGAGGGAGAATAATGTAATCAAAGAGAGGCCCGAGGAAGATGAATGTGACAGCTCTGAGGGATGTGACAATGGAGAGGCTGAGGCGACAAGACCCATAAAGAGGTCATTATCGTGCTGCCGGATGACTTGAGCGCTCCAACTCCCCACTCACCCCCTGTCCTTTTTCTTCAGTGAAGCACTTCTGTCTCTCTCCTTAATTATCTTTTCACACTCCAGTCCTTAGGACCATCTTTTTAAAAAATCCAACTGCCCTTCTTGTTTCTTTGAAATCTCTCCACAAGGTACACTTGAACTATGAGATGTACAATGTAATTAAATCATCAGATCTTTGACAAGGGAGCTATGAAGCAACAATTAAGACAGTTCCATGAGTTTGCTGAGTCCTAAGGCCCAACGTGTGACAGCTTTTAAATATGTTTAAAACTGGGGGGAGGGGGTCCCTAAAAAGTTAAATCCCTAGGTTTCCCTTTAAACTCACTGAAATAATACTGTCCATGGGAGAAACATGGCAATGTGATTTACAAAAGAATACCCCAACTGATAGCTATGATCTAGAAGTTCTGGAGATGTGTTTAGGGCCAGCCTGTGGCTGGCAAGGTTATGACAATGTTTTTACTGAGCTAACTTTAATCTACTTTTCTCTTTTTTTTCCTCTTTTGTTTGTTTTTTGTTTTTGGCTTCTGGCAGCACTAGTATGTTAAGCTGATGGTGAATATCCAATGCCTGGGAAAACTGGCAAAATCAGGCTGAAGAGTATCTCAACAGCTCGCTGAGAGAAGAGGGCTACATGAGCCATGACACAAAGCAGCCACACTAGGGATGAACCAGGGGCCCTGGACAGGCAGCCACTGAAGAATTTTTTAAAGGCTGGGCTTCTACGTCTCCTGACCTTGTCCCCATGTAGCAAGGATTGCAGGGCATGAATATCTGAGTACAGAAATGAGTCAGAATACACCCTCCCGATGCAACCAGGTTTCTAGGACTGGAGACCAAGTGGGTCAGCAGTGGAAATCTCCTGTAAAACTTTGAATATAAATGAAGCAAAATGTCTTCAAAGAATAAGAATCAATGTGGAGCACTTTTTTCAATTGGTCCAGCTTTTGGTCTACTAGGAAGAGACATAACCATATGTATGTGAGTTCTCCCTGAAAGACAGTGGAAGGAATTCAGAGGAAAAGTTGAAGAAAGCACTTGTGATCATAAAAGCAAAAACAAGAGGGGCATCCCAGTGTCATTCCAGCATTTCCACTAAAGAACTGAGCACTCACTTTCCTCTTGCTGTTGTATAGCTGGTACCCAGCAGAAAGATGCATAGAAAGTAACCTCCACTTTGATGGATTTAGAGATTGTGGAAAAGTAGACTAACTCTCCGCAAAATCCATCATCTTTTAGCAAGTTCTGGAAGGACCCAGTGCTTGTTTGACTGTAGATCCCTTCCTTCAGAAGTATTATTTTTCCTATTCATCAGATCCAGATATTGTTCTGATGATACCAAGAGTTATTTCTGGGTTTTGGTTTTTGAAATGATGTCTTCTTTTTTTGAAATGATGTCATAGTCTTAGCTAATTTTCAAACAGAAACAAAAGAATAAGCAGTCTGCACAGAGTTTTCCATGTCAAAGTTCTTATTTTCTAAGGTGTAAAGGAATTATTTATGCAAGGTTCAGGTACAGAACTACATAAAAAATAGACAAATAATAGTTACCCTGTCCCATGAAGGAGAAGCCATAGGATATTCATCTTGCTTTTCAAATGGAGTAGAAAAACATTAGTTTTTTTACTCCCATATTTTCATCTTTCATTTTAAGTATTGTTTTAAAAAAAAATACATATGAGTAGAAAATGCAAATGGTACAAAAGAAGTTAAATGATAGAAAGGGTAGGGCATAGAATTCCAGTACTACAATCTAATATAGACAAGGTCAAGAAAACACTCTTAATGCAGTTTGAATATGGGTACATCAGAAGAAAAAGAAACAATAAGATATTAGTAAGAATGGCGAAAGAGAGAAATGTGCATGCATCTTTGCGTGCTATGCTAATTTATCACAATAATAACTTCTGGCGACTTACAAACATTCCCTGTCCTCTTTCTTCAGAGTCTTGATGCTAGCAATTGATAATGCCAGCCCAGAAGACAGACTTTGCAAAGCCTGTCCTTTTGTTACTGTGATTCTCTATTACAGCGAATAAAATATTTGATTCTGACTTCTTTGAGTAAGCCACTATATATCTTGATTTTAAAGCATACTTATAAAAAAAACATAAGCAAAATTAAAATGCAAAAGACAAACTTGAAAGATTACTTTTAAAATTAATAAATATAGATATCCTTAATATTTAAGAGCTGATACAGATCACTAGGATATATTAAGATTGTAATAAAATACAGGCATGAATGGATAATGCTTAGAAGAAAACTACCAGGGGAACATTTAATTTCATAATGATTTGTGCATTTAAAAATGAAATATAATTATTTAATGATAATACTGGAAACTGGCAAAAAAAATAGTGAAAGAAGTATTCTATTTTACATCTTGTAAATGAGAAGGTTATAACATTAGAGAAAAAGCTCTCAAACTTAAAATTTTCAGTGCAATAGTTAAACTGCTGTAATGCCATCCAGGGAACTAGCAGGGATATAGCATATACAATCATAACTATTGCAGAACTACCTAGACTATTGAAAAGCATAAATGATGTAATTTCCAAAGGAAAAAGTATAAAAATGACCTTGTAGAATATCTATTAAATGGGTAAAAATGTATAATGTTGTTATATCAATATAAAAATCTTTAAATATATGAGTATATGTAGTTATTATCTTAATTATGTACTTTAGAACATGCTTGCCCATGTGGTCTGTTTCCTCACAAATATATACTTTGGAAATCCTCAGATTTTTTGATATTGCAATGGCACACAATTTCATTCAAAATTCCATTTTTACAAAGCCTAAAATTCATTACTTTCCTGTCTGCATGATGTGGGTTTGCTGATGAACTGGACTATATGGCAAAGATACTGTCAGATCCCATCAATATATTGTAATTGATTTAAAACTTTGATTTTTTTGAGTAAACAACTATTATTTTCTCATATTCTTCACTCTTTCTTCATCTCCCTAGCTCTAAACACTGGTTTTCTTTCCAGGAGAATCTTTACAAATACATAGATTTTACTTACATTAAAAGAGTAAGAAAGAGATTTGGAAAGAAAAACAAGTGCTGTTCTATGCAGCAAAATTTAAGTTGTTTTATAAAAATTGAAATCATGAATCATAAATCAAACACAGGTGTCTAATAAATAAGGGATTCAGAAGGGGCCAGGGGAAGGAGTTATGCTGTGGTTATCTGGAGCAAAGAAATGCTGAAGATTTCATTAGTTATTTATTTATACAGGCTCTTTAATTTTTTTCCATTAACATATACTTTTATAATTGTAATGTAATCACATTCATTATTTGTTATCATTCAGTCTTTGTTTCTGATTCTTAAAGATGGTATTGTTTAAGGGTCCAAAAGCACTAACCCTGGAGCCTGGTTATCAACTTCATATTCTGGCTCTTCACAATATCTATGTGATCTTGAACAAGTTACATTACCTTCTGTGCCTCACTTTTCTCTTCCATTGAATGGGAATCCATAAGTCAAGTATTTACATGATTGAGTCATTTTGACTGCTGTACAAGTAAGATATGCTAAATAACAGGACAAATGGCAGCCAAATAACTCTATAAAATAACTCTATGAATGCAATTCTTTTAAATAAATGTATTATGGAATGTTCTGAAAATGAAATGGTCTAGACATTAAAAATCAGTCAATTTTGAAAACCAGAGGTCTTCAAGGACACATAAAAGGTCTGCTGATGAACTGGACTTAATGCCACATGCCTATAATCCCAGCACTCTGTGAAACTGAGGCAGGAGGCTCACAAGTTTGAGGCTGATTTTGCAAGATTTTTGTCTCAAAATTGAAAAAGTGCTAGAGATGTAGCAACCCTTGGTACTGCAAAAAACAAACAAACAGAAAAAGTATATTTGCATCATTGCTAACTAGCTATAATTTACTTTCTGTCTTAGGCTAGAAACTAATTATTTTACATATACTTCTTAATTGTATTTTTACAATTAAGTTTTATGTTATTTATTAACATTGTCATCTTATAGACAAGAAAACTAGGTAAACACAGGTTTAGAAAATTGCCTAAAGGCACACAATGAAAAGATAAGACACCAAAATTTGTACACAGGTCTTCCCAACCAGAAGATTAAGTGTACTAATGTAGGCCTAGCTACAACTAAAATTCGCATTAATCCTTAAAATTTTGTCTCAGTATTATTAGTTAGGGATCAGTTGGTATTAATGCATTGCTATTTCATTAAAGAGGCCATTTACTGAACTCTTTGAACATGAGTCATGCCCTTGAAAAGTCTGATGGTTCAGGGAATATAATAGCATCATCCTGTCTTTTGTGTAATGACTTTTACCAAAAACTGTGCCAGGAGTAAATTGTCTCTAATGACTTGAAATCACAAGTTCAAACCTATAGAAACATGAGAAGACAAAAACTTCCAGTGATACAATTACTACTATGAGCATGCGAATTTGTTTTTCTTTTCTTGTTCCATATACATATGCTGAGGTAGTACTTGAGAAATAACACAAATAAACTTGGCTCAGAACCTTGAACAGAAATAACCAGTCCTACTGAGTGAACCCACTTAGAAGGGTTCATGATGAAGAAGACTCGAGGCGTTGCTTCTTATTCTGAAAGTGAATAAGTAAGGAACTCTACTGTCTGTTCCCAAACAGGCATGGATTGAGAGGACTTCAGCACAAGGTTATAGAAAAGGAACCATTGCCACAGACTACTTTATTGATACATAAGCAGTGCTGGGAAAGATGCCAACTGGACACTCAGCAGCTCGTCTCTAGGAAGGGCCCTGTGTCCTAACAGAGAGAGACTGGAAATCTTTCTTTACTAACAAGAGATCCAGTGAGCGGTGGACAGACGTGAGTTATCTTGTCCTTAATAGGAATCACAAGCGCTTTATTAAACACATCAGGATAAGTCCTCACAAGGCGTTGTCATCCTTGAGTGGCTGTTCTGCCACTCTCCATGTTGAGACCTTTCAGAGTGGGTAGATTCTATGATGAAGGTGATTAAGGTAATCAGTCAGGCTGACTCAGGCACTCAATTCAGCCGCTGCCAGGAGACCTGCTGTAATCACCAGAAGAGTGCTTTGGGGGACAATTTCTCTCTGTAAGTACTCTCATGTTTGTTCAAGATGAAACTAAGTTGTACAAAGAACTGTGCTTCAAAGTTTTCTGGTTCTGTAAAGTACAAGTTCCTTAAGACGTATCCCTGACCAGTAACTCCTGCCACATGCTAGGAATTACACTCTGGGGTCTGAACTTTTGTCTAACAAATGCTCTGCATGCAGTGAACTGTGGATTAAGTTTGGTGGTGGAACCATAAGACCACATGACAAACTCTACTCTAAATTAGTCATAGTCATTTAAATCCTAATTTTCTTTTAATGAAGCCATTGTAAGTTGAGGATCAACTGACTGAGCTCTCACTTTTGAGAACCATTTACGATGCTGGGTACTATGTTTGCTAACCATATTGAAAAAGTCCCTATTGTTCAAAAATTTTGCTCCAACAAACATGATCTTCTGTTTATCTAAATAAACCTATCTTATACCTTCCATTTTTAAAACAGTTTAGAGAAACAAATATGTTCAGAGATTTAGTTCACATACTTTGGAGTACGGGGCCTTTTAGTCATGAGCCATATGTGGCTTCTCAATTTAAATTTATTATTTAAACTGTTCAAGTTAAATTTAAATTTTCATTTTTCTGTTGCAGGAGCTACACTTCAAGTGCTCAATACCTACATGTGGTTTGTGCCCATGCAGAACATTTTCATCACCACAGAAGATTCAGAAGGTTATATAGGATGGTGCCAATATTGACCACTCAGGGTGCTACTAGCATTATGTGTAATGATTATGGTTAGTAAAGAATTTTAATAGTTATGTATTATTTTAACATCTAATATGTAAAATAGGTCAAAGCCATAGTTCCACAGATATTGCTTAGAATAAAACCTAAAATATACATTAATGTGAGTTGATTTAAAGAAAAATATACTACAAGGGTTACTAAGATATGATACAATAAATTTGTGCATTACCTGAATGAATAAGGTTTAAGAAACTGGAGGCTAATTTTTTAAAATATTTTTTTTTAATGAGTAGAATTTCTAGAAAGCCACATGTGTTATTCTGGACATTCATCTCCTCCTAAAAGAGATTATCAGAAAAAGTGGCTAACACTTAAACAAAGAAGAGAGGGCAGGAGAGAAGGGAAAGAGGGAGGGAGGGAGCTTCAGAGGTAGGCAGAGGAACATGCTGGGGAGGAGTAGATTAAGTCAGGAAGACTGAGACTGTATAAGAAGAAGTTCGCCAAGTCATAGCAAGCACAGCAAGGAGGGGAGAGTAAAAACTTTCCAGCCTGGGCAGTCAACAGCCTATGAAATCACCCTTCACATTTCCTTACAGAGCTTGAGTATTCATGCATATAGTGAATTTCCAAAGTGCATCCATTTCCAAAACTCTCAAAAGTTTAATCTTCCTTTCCACTTTCACGGGCTGCAGTGGAAATTTCATTAGAGAAGATTTGGGTAGAAAGGTTAGTGCAGCCACAATAAAAGATTATTTAATCTTCTAAGTAAATTTATGAATTTACTGATCCCTGGACTAATCCGATAAAACATTCTAATCTTGCGAAGTCACATTCTGGGGAGCGACAGGTGCTGATGGTGCCGCTCCAGCGAGCTTTCAAACAAGCCTAAGTGCTCCTTCCATTGCGTCAGCTTGATGGTGAGAGCGGATGTGACTCACGCGCTGGAGTGCACTTTTGCGATCCAACATTCCTGTAGAATATGCAGGCTTAGAAGAACTCCAGAGGACCCCCCAAAAGTATGCTGATAATGTCTGCAGGAAGGGCAGAGCTGTAAGAGCAAAAGTGATGAGGTGAGGGGTCCTAGGTGAGAAGCAGACCAAAAAATACCATTATTCATCGTATTAAAAAGCTTTTGCGCATCTAAAGAAATCACCAAAGTAGTGAAAAGATGGCCTACAGAGTGGGAAAAAGTTTTAGTTAGTAGTCCCTCAGACAAAAGACTGATATCTAGAACATATAAAGAATTGAAAACAATAAGACCACCCCAAATTCAAAGACCCAATCCAAAAATGGGCATCTGAGATGAATATACACTTTTCTGGTAAAGAAATACAAATAGCAAGTAAATACATTTAAAAATGCTCAACAGCACTGGTCATTTGAGAAATGCAAATTAAATCAACACTGAACTTCCATCTCACTCCAGGGAGAATGGCTATCATCAAGAAATCACCAATAACAAATGCTGTGAGGAGAAAGAAACTCTTCTTCACTGTTTGTGAAAATATAGACTGGTGCAACCACTAGGGAAATCAGTTCAGAGATTCCTCAAAAAACTAGGATCCCATTCAACCGAGCTATTCCCCTTCTGGGTGTCTTACCAGAAGTATTAAAGACATCATACCACAGCAGTATATGTGTACTCATGTTCAAATCAACACAATTTACAATAGCTAAATCTTGGAAACAACCCAAATGCCCATCAACTGAGGAATGGACAAAAAATGTGGTATTTTTATGTAATGGAGTACTAGTCAGCCATAAAGGATAAACATGAGACTTTTGTAGGTAAATGGATGAAACTTGAGACCATATTCATAAATGAAATAAATCAAATTCACATGTGTAAACATCATATTGTCTCCCTGGTGCAAGAAACTGGAAGAGTAAATAATGTCCAAAACACAAAATATATATTGTGAAATGGGAAGAAATTGTTCAAAAGAAAAAAAGGAGCTAGGACGGGAGAAAGGGAAAAAGAAGGAAGGGGAAAGGAAAAGGAAATACAAGATAGTTGTACTATTAGTTTCTCACAGTTCATTGAAAAGAAAGGCTTATGCTGTTATCAATTGGAGAATATTCTGTGCCCATGTCTCATACTTTGCGTAACTACTTTTAAGATACCAATACACAAATTATTATTATTTTTCTCCTACTATATTGTTTTTATAAAATTTTGTTTTACTTTTTTCCATAAAATAAAAAAATGCAATCAACAAGTAGGCCATGAAAAAAAAATACTGGTAAGATTTTTGAGCACTTCAGAGATCTCCATAGAGATTCTAGAAATTCTTGAGTAGCATTTTGGAGGCGAATAGGAGGTAGGAGGTACTGCTGGTTTGAAGACGGAAGTACCTGGCCAGTGAAATCTGGTTGTAAATGCTAATATGATCTCTCTGGTCACCACAGAACTTCAGCCCAGAGTTGCTCAACCTGTACTTGGTACTCATGTCCACAGGAATATCACAGATTCTTGCCACTGTCTCAGCCACCACAAAGCTCATGACCAACATCCTACAACAAAAAAAACACAATGACAAGAGAAAAGCATAATGTATGTAATATTTAAACAAACTTCTCCATGATAGAGAAGCTTCAGAAACACCCAAAGGCTCGGGGATGACTATGTGTAGGTTTAGATTCCACAATATATGGACAGCCAGGGATAAATGGGACTGGACACAGAGATGTGCCCTAAAGGCAATAGACTGAAAAAGGGTGGATCAAGTCTGTCTGTCTATGCTTCCTGACCTCTCTGTGTAACATCGCTTCCTCCCTGGTAGAGGGTCAGACTCCTCCTGGAATGAGGATTGTATGATCTGGTATCATACAAAGTAAATCAGAAAATTTCTTTCTGAAAAGCTCTAATGTAGAAACATGAAGAAAGTTAGAGTACTATTTCAGTGGGAGATCCTGAGGACTGGAGGAGATAAGTTACTTGGGCCATGCCGTAGATCCTTCTCACAAAACCAAATGATTCTGAAGGCCATAATTTTTGCATTGGACTATGCTGTTACTTTTAAGAAGATCACCCAGAGACTTGGGCCTCAGGAAGCCCTTGGCAGGTGAGTTAACAACCTTGGGTGTTTCAGGATGAGGGCACTCAATGGACTTTTCACTACGATTCGTTCTACTTCCTATGTGCAAGTACATAAAGACCTCCGTAGGTCTAAGGACTGGTATGAAAAACAAAATTCAAAAAAATTATAGCAAGACTGGGAATGTCTGTAACTCAGCAGTAGAGTGCTTACCCTGCATGCATGAGGCTCTGGGTTAAATCCCCAGCCACACACACAGACGCACACACACACACACACACACACACAAATCATAGTAGCTTGACAACCTTCTTCTCCCCCTTATACTTCTTGGAAATTCTAATCCCTACAAATGTACACATACTGACTGTCTATGAAGACCACGGTACCTATTTTAAAGGAACATTACCAAGCCAAGAGACCCAGTAGGCAATATGTTGGTAGGCCTTCCAAATCCCCAATTTATATTTTCCTAGAAATAGCTCTGTACTTGCTTCTGGCATGGTTTAATGCTCATACTATAAAGAAATCATTTCTATTGACTTTAATTCCTTTTATCCAAAAAAAGAAGGGAGAAGCTATTTATTTGTTTGTTTGTTTATTTATTGCAATAAACAAACAAACAAACCCAGGGCCTTATGCATGCAAGATAGAGCTCTTGCTCTACCACTGAGCCATATCCTTAGCCCCAAGCTGTTTATTGTTTTAGCAATCTATCATCTATTTCCCATCTCTAACATTTCCAGATTCCAGACTTTTCTGAGGAATTACCTTCACCCTCCCATGTGTGCAGAATTGTAAAACAATAAATCCATGAACTTTCCTCTCCCACTCCCACTGTGGAAACTAAATATGAATGTTCCTTGGCCAAAATTTTCTCTTCCTCTCACACCCTCACAGGATCATCTCTTACAGCCAGGGAGTGGGCATGTGACCAAAGTTTAGCCAATCAAATTTTATCTCCCAGCATTTTGAATCTTGCATCACATTATTCAAGAACAGAAGCAACAGTCCACTCTTTATAGCTGCAGTGCCTAAAAAAGACTCTTTAACTGTCCTGGTTACTAAGATCTTTCAACTCTACCTTGTTCACTAGATTCCATTTTTCACTTAAGTAAAAGTTTCTGTTATTTCTAACTGTTATGGTATGAACTGTGTTTTGTAAAAATGCAAATCTTGAAATTTTAGAACTTAGAACATGACTTCACTTGGAAATGGGGTCTTTCAGATGTCATTATTTAAGTTGGAGTGAATTCATATTAACATAGAGAAAGACTGTAATCAATATGACTAGTGTCCTTACAAGTAGGGAGAATTTGAACATAAGATAAAACCATGTGAATATGAAACCGAAGTTGGGTGATGTTTCTCCAAGCCCAGGGTTGCCAAAGATTGTGACGCAGCATCAGAAGCTAGGTGAGAGAGCCATGGGGCAGATTCCTCCGCACAGCTCTAAGAAGAAACCAAGTCCACTATCATCATAGTTTTGATCTTCTACCCTCCAGTTTCTGTTGTATTAATCCAGCGGTAGAGCTGTGTTATAACATCCCCACAAAATTAATGCAATAAAAATGTTGAAGTCTCCTGAGAAGTTCAAGAGAGCAAATTCACATGAAGTTATTAGGGTAGGAAGGGTCTGAATAGCCTGAGGAGAGGAGAAAATCCATGTAGAAAGTTCATAAGTTAGTTTGCAATATAGATCTGAGTACTTCACGGTTTTGCTTACATCGTCTCTAGGCACACAGAAAAAAACAATAATTGATAAGAACAAGGAGATGATTGTGCATTTAGGATATAAAGAAAAGTCTGAGGTTCAAAAATAACATGCAGCTGGAACGGCTGGAGACTAAGTGAAGGTGTGTGATACATACCCAATAGGGAAAACTCTGCTAGAAGCACTAAAGTTTTTGCTTTTGCTTGTTTCCTAAAGATGGATTATATTTACTATTCTCTAGTTGATACCTTGATATAATGTTAGCATCTGCTCTGAGTCAGATGTTAACATGGTACAGGCAGAAGGCCCAGCTTTGATCTGATTAAGGTAACTAACTTTACCTCTTTAGTGCCCAAGGATTAAGTGATCCCTAATTAACTCTTATTCTTTCAGCAAATATCTATTAAGTATGTACTCTGAGCCAGAAATGTGTGGTGCATAAAACAGACAGATTTTCACTCCCATGCTAGAGGTAGAAACAATTGTTACAGGAATTAATGGCCAGGTGTATTGTGGGAAAGCAACATTTAATTTGCTAAGTAAAGGTCTGGTGAGAACTATCAGGTCCAAAGTAAACAGGAGGTGAAGAGCATGGCTACAGGCAGAGCAGTGTACAGATTAGAAGTTGGTGTGAGTGCCTAGCGGTAAGAAAGAACACCTCGGCAAGGCAGAAGCACTAAAAGAAGCTCACCCTGGTGAAGACGCGAAGTCAGGGAGGACAGAAAAACAAAGAGTTTGTTTATTCTCAGGAAGCTGTGAGTTTTAATCCGGAAAATGATGCAGCTAGGTTTGCCTTCCTTAAGATCATTCCTGTCGCTGGATAGACAATGACAGGGAGACAGCCAGGCTACATGTGTGGAAGCTGCTTGAAATCTGTTAGCCTGGAGGGAGAGGTGGAGACAGGTCATGCTAGCACAGTGCCCAGGGACAGACAACAGCATCACATCTGCGAGAAGGCAAGCGCCATGGTACCCAAGCAGGAGGGTGCATTTCTGCACTGACTGAGCCCAAACTACCATTCTTGCTCATTGTCTGTGGATTTGGTGAGGAGGAGTGGTATGTCCACATTGTGACAGCATTTGAGTAAGCTATGTATCAAAATACTTACACTGGGGCTGGGGATATAGCTTAGCAGCACAAGTGCCTGCCTGGTGAGAACAAGGTAGTGAGTTTGATTCCCGGTACCAAAAAAAAAAAAAAAAAGAAAAAAAAATTACACTGGACAGAGTGACTATTAATAAGTACTATACTTGCAGTTGTAGAGATACAGATATATAGATCTATATCTATATATATAGATATATAGATATAGATATATAGATACATTCAGAATTTCTTTCATGGGATTAACAAAGAAGTATATCTTATTGAAAGATTTTATCCCTAAATACAATTTTTAATGTCATCTAGAATATGATTAAGTGAAAAAACATATTTGAGTGTCATTTCAAACTCCCCAATAACATATCAATTTTTTTATCAAATTGATTAGTTGTTGACAGTTCATTTCATCAAAGAAATAAATTTTAAAGCACTCTTCTTATATTTTATATATGATGGACTCAAATACACTAATCTTTAAGTTCCAAAACTTTCTACCAGTCAAAGGTAGTTTCTCATTAAAGTGGACACTGAGCCCTAATACAATTAAGGCCAATGCTTCTGGCTGTCTTTCTGAGGTCACCATCCTTATGTGGCTGATTAGATTCCACTTCTGAGAATAGATACTAAACACATTTCCAGTGACAGCAATTGCTTTAAACTCCTTAAAGCCTTCAAAATAGAGCATGTTTAATTTAGAACCCTTAGTTAAAATAATTAGCAATTAAGACTCAAGGAAATTACATTTAAATCTTTCCCATAAAATACTTGAAAACTTAGATACCAGTTCAGAATGCCTATAAGAGTAGATTGCTCATCGTGAAAATTTCCGAACAACTTTCCTCCTACCTTTTTGGTTTACCCTAATGTCCCTTTTGTGACAATAGCAGAGCACATGGCGAAGAGTGTGAGTCACCTTGAGATGGGGCAGCTGATGAGGACTGGACCTGCTGCCGTTTCCTTTGGTGCTTTGGCCGGTGACTTCATCATTCATTTGGTGGTTTGGCTCTTTGACTTCATCCTGAGATAGGGAAACCATGCCTATCACAGACTCAGAGACTTCCCATGTCCTTTTTAATTACATTAAAAAGAAAACTATTAAACCCTCATCTCTGAGAAATGTTTCTTCATTAGCTGAACTTTAAAGGTGACCCTATAGCTGCTGCCCTCATGCACTCTTGTGATGCCTGTCGCTGCTTCCACTTCCTGATCTTCTCTCCACCATTCCCCAACTCGAGATCCATGTTTTGCAGTCCAACATGCCCCACAGGTCCTTCCAAATGTCAGGTGTCACTGCTGAGACCGAACTTTCTCCGTTTGAGCCCCTCCCTACCTCACCTGATCAAGTCTCATCCGTCCCACATCCCAGCATCTCTCCAGCAATAGGTCTTGAACTACTTATTTAAAAATCTGCTTCCATTAAGGCATCATTGAATAGAAATGGTATCACTTTCTTAGAAAACATTGGTTTTTAAACTTCAGCCTCCATTACACTGGCAAAACAGTGACACTCTGGCAAGAGAGAGGCAAGCTCCTAAGAGGCAGAGGGACACTTCAGCCTTGCCACGATTCTCATATTCCAGTCACACTTGGTCTTGTGACTGACTTCACTTACACACTTCATAAAATTACAAAGCCTGAGATTTGGAAAGGAATTAAAGGTAAGTCAACACTTTCATTTGACAGGTAAAGAAACCCTGCACAGAAGAGCTCTGATGAGTCACACAATAAACAGAAAGAGAAGCAAGGACTCCTGGCTCCAGACCAGATACTCCTTCACTCACAGATTCCCAATTAATGAACTTTCCAGAAAAAAATGAATCCGTGCTACTATTTTGAGGCTGTAATTTCTGGTTGAATGGGGCAAATAAGGTTGGAAAGAATATGAATAAGCATTTGCAAAGAGCATGTTCAATTTTAAAAAGCATAATTAACATTAAAATATAATAAAACTCATCAGTTGGATAACAAAATCCACAAACTACTATTCAATTGCCACAAAATCGTGGCAGGTAACAACTCCATCCTGTGTGTACAAATTATTCTCAAACATGCAAAAGAGTGGAGCCAAAGGCATATCAAAACCTTCACAAGAGAAGGGCAGCTCTAACTGCATCGGAAATATCTATTTCATTTATTTATTTTTTTTAATTTTAGTTCCAATTAGAAAATATTTCAAACAAACAGAAAATAGAAATATAACTATTACGTATTCACCACAGTTAAAACACATTGTTCTGTCACACTATATATATATAATTCTTGCTTAAACCTTGTTAAGAAATATAGTATATAGGCATACATAGCACTCTGCCAGGAACATACCTTCCCGTCTCTTTCTTTGAATGACAAGAACTTGGGTGAAGTATGAATGCTTCTTTGTCATATAAATAATTCTATGTTGCCAATATGCTTATATAGTATAATATAATAATAAAGGTATACTATAATAATAATTATACTATTCCTTTGAGTGTTTTAAATTTTTATAGAAATATTGATGTTGTATGTATCTTTTGGCAACATGCATTTCTCTAAATACATTTGCTGAGGTTTCTTCATATAGATATATGTAGATTTCATTCACGTTCTGAGCAATATTCATTGAATAAGTAAACACAGCTTCTCTCTCCAGTTCTGAACTAAGAAACAAATGACTTGTTTTACTGTTTCACTTTTGTGACTGTTTTAGCAGTCCTGCTATAAAAAATCTTGGTATCTGACTGTTTATGCACATGGCGAGAGGGGTTGTCCCGAGGCATATAACTAGAAATAGAAGTTTACAACTTTGGAAATCATGTTCTAATTAATGGTATATTGTCTTCCAAAATGGTTCCTGTGCTCAGTTTCCCCCTTTTTTTAAACCAATATTTAATGCTATCAGACTTACTTTTTACTGTCTTTCTTATATCTTGGGAGAAATTACATCTCACGATAATTTAATTGGTATTCTCTTTATATCAGTGCAGTTGAATAGCTCTTCATATACTTAGGAAATCTTCCAGTTTCCCCTTCTGAGAACTGCCTTTTTATAGCTGTTTCCTACTTGCAAATAAGTTCTTTTCTTTCCTCATTGATCTGTAAATGTTTTTATGTATTCTAAATACTCTTGCCTTTTCAATCATATAAATGGAAAATATTTTCTCTCAGTGTGGGTGGCTTTTTCACTCTGTGAAACGTTTGGTTGCGTGCTGCTTTTTAATTTAATGAAGTTCAATTTACCACTACTGCTTTTATATGTATTTACAAAAATATCTCTTACCTGAAGTCACAAATTCTACTTCTTTCATTCATTCTTGAACATTTTAAAAGTGCTCTTTTTCACATTTTTGTATTTAGTCTCCCTGCATGTATTTTTATATAGGGCGTGAAGTAGGAATTTATCACCTTTTTCTCCATAGAGAACTGGATGTCCTAACACTGCTTACTGGCCATGCCAGACTTTCCCTTTGGGTTTATAAGGCCACACTCCTTTGTAGGAAGTCTCACTTGGAAATCAGTCTATGTTAGGCTCTGGACTGTCTTTCCAGGCGTCACTCCATCACAATAACACAAGTTTTCCACGTAATCATTTTCTCCCATTTCTTCTCCTATGCTTCATTTGTGTTTCCTTCTCAGTCCCTTTTGCATCTTGTATGACGTTGGGTCAGCTTGTAAAGTTTTCTAAAACTAATTTACTTTTTAAGTGAGTTAGAACAGAGGTCTCCTTCAGATATCAAATCTTGCAATTCTTGTTCATGTCTTCTTTCCATGTCTTGAGGACTTCTTTTAGGTCTTTTAGTAGAATTCTATAATTGTCCTCACAAAGGTATTGCAATTACTTTGCCAAATTTTTCCTCAGGTACATTTACTAAATTTTATGGTGGTATAAATATATGCTGCTGCTTTTATATATTCTTGCATCCAGGAATCTAGATGAACTATAATTGATTCTAATAGTTCATGGATTTTCTATATTTTTCCAATCATATCAGCAATAATAATAATTTTGCTTATTCCTGCTAAATTTTTCACAATTAAAATAATTTATTTCTCTTAATGCCTGGGTTTAAATCTCCTGTAAAATACTGAATAAAATAGAAACAGCAAACATCACTCAGAAAGGGTTTAGATAGAGGATTATCAAGCTCCAACCCCAAGAGAATAATGACAAATTGTCACAGAAAAGAGAATTCATTTTTCCTCAGTTTCTTTCTTTCTTTCTTTCTTTCTTTCTTTCTTTCTTTCTTTCTTTCTTTCTTTCTTTCTTTCTGTCTTTCTTTCTGTCTTTCTTTGTTTCTTTCTTTCTCTCTATCTGGGCTGCCTGAGTACATTTGCTGAAGGTCACTTTTCCACTTAAACTGAAAATGCACTTCTTGGCTTTAGGCAGCAGCATCAGTGTCACCTCCTGTTTCCTGCTTGTTCGCATGCTTCTGCTCGTGACTCCATGCGCCACGGGACTTCTCAGGTACCAGTGTTCTCCAGTCCCAGGCAGAGTTAGGCTCACTCCCTGGCTGCTCCCGATTCCAGATTTCTCTTCAGTCACTAGACATGGGGACACTAAAGCTGGGGGGTGGGGAAGGTCTATTTCTCCCCTGGGAACACAGATGTCTGAAAACTTCATCCTTTTATGTTTCCTTGACTTTTGATTGTCAGTAGCAAGGTGTATCAGTTATCCTAGTGGATAATTTTGTTGGAACAAGATGCTTCTCCATTTAGATTTAAAATATATGGACTTGGGTCGGGGATACAGCTCAGTGCCACAGCACCTTCCTGACAAGAATGAGGTCCTGAGTTCCATTCCTGGCACCAAGAAAGTAATTAATTAATTAATTAATACATATAATTATAATATACAAATAATATATAACATAATAATATAATAATACGAATAATAATATTTACATATACTTCTCTTCTCCTGTACTATTATATTAATAATTTTTTTAGGCAAGGTCTCACTATGAAGTTTAGTTCACACTGGCCTTGAACTCACTAAGTAGCCCAAGCTGTCCTTGAACCCATGGCAATCTTCCTGGCTCAGCCTCCTGAATGCTGGGATTACAGGTATGCACTGCCATGCCCAACAATAATTTCTATTATTGATAGATTTCTACTATATGTATGATATAGGTACAAAGGGTTTTATGAAGCTGTATTTAATTCTCACAATGATTTTATAGAAGAAGAAATTGAGAACTGGGAAATTGGATAACCAGGTAATTGGTAAATAATTTTGCCCAGTCACAAAACAATTCAGCAGCAGAAGCAGGGTGAAGATCAATCAGTCTGACTTCAAGACAGATGTGACTGATTCTGAAGACCTTGGTTTTGGAGGGATTTGTTGTTGTTCTTGTTGTGTGGGGGTATTATTTTGCTATGATTTGCTTGAGTTTCAGCCACTCAACATCTCTTCCTGTATACCCCTGCTAATTCTGTGGAGGTCAATAAATCCCTGGGCTGCCAAAAACCACTCTGTACACCTTTATCCCCAAGGATCCCATGAACTCTCCTTCACCCACTGCAAGTGCATAAACCTGTTTTGAAAATGATGATTTCTCATTATAAACAGTTCCAATAAGGAAGGAGGTGTGCCGATCATGTCTGAAGGTGGGGTCCAAGTATATAGATTTAGTCCAGACTGTCCCAGTGGGTCAGCAGAGCAGCTGGCTGGTACTCAGGCCTCTGGCAGTTGGGCACCATGGCTCCTCATGCTGGCAGAGCTCCTGTGTCTCCGGGATCTGCAGAGCGTGGCCAACCAAATGAAAGAGGAAGTTTGCAATTAATTAAAAATAAATGAAAACAAAAATCTTCCCCCAGTGACTTGCTTCTCATCTTGGTTGTAATCCATAGTGACCATGTGGAGGCCATACGGGGCCTTTACCAAATGGAAAAGGTATGGGACTGTGTCAAAGGGACCACAGACAGTTGCTACAGACCGCACTAATAATTCTTTTAAATCCTTTCATTTCACCCTCGTCAAGAGACACAGCAGCATTAAAATCTGACTGACCCATATAAATTACCTTTCTACCCATCCGGCTGTGAAATTAACAATCTAGGAAGACAGGTCCTGTCAAGCTTGCTTGCGGAGCTGCGGAGGGGTTCAGAATACATTGGGGTGGGAAAGGAGCCCTTGCACCTGGGAGAAAATCAGGGGCCTGAGCTTTGACCAGAACAGTGAGTTTGGGCCTGGGTCCTGCTGCCCAAGACAGAGCCCAAGACAGCGAGAGGAAGGTGTTTCCCGGAAAGACTAGAGCTCAGAGCCACAGCTGCTGGGCAGAAAGGGAGAGTGTTGTGAGCCCCATGTCCACAGTGGGGTGACAGTGCAGGCAGCAAGCCCAGAAGACAGGTTGAGATACTGGAATTCAAAAAATAAAGCCACGGATTTTATTTATTTCTTTGTTGGTTTGCTTTTTTTTTTTTACACTTTTAACATAGCCTAAACTAGATCCTTGGAGTTGGACATTTAAACTTTCCTAGTCTTTGTTCCCTAACATTTTAAAGAATACCAATAATATATTTTAGAAGAAATAGCTAACTGATAAAGAAGCTACATTAGTAAATGGTTAAACTGTTGCATAATTTTCTACTGTTTGAACATGTGATATGAAAGGGTTACAACCAACTTCCTGCCCCCAAACTCATAATTTCTTTCAAAGCCTCACACCTCCTCACAGTGGAGAGTCCTGCTCCTTTCCATCCTCTACCCTTATATATGAGTAGTGGGATTACTTGAAAGAATCCCTAAATTTATCACCTTGAAAGGATTCATAGATTTATCTCCTATTCTACAAGAAAGACCAGTTTTATCAAGACACTCTTACATATTAGGAGCTGGAAGATAATAGAAGGAGGAAATCATTTTGCTGGTTTCTACCACTGGTGCTCATGTGCACACTCCCAACCTCACACACACAGTTGCACGCAGATATGTGAACATCACAGCACCTATTTCCCCACTGGGCTGCATTCTGTGTGAGCAAGGAAAATTCCAGCCTGGGAGTGAACAGGACAGCAGAGCTTTGGTAGAGAAGCACAACTGAAGCTATTGGGTAGCTACTGCTATTAACCATTTTGTTAGTAGTATTGATGTGAAGGATTCTGTTGGTGATCTTACATTTATTAGCTACTATTTTCCTCAAAAAAGATTTGCGGTAGACTTCGTTAACTCCTTTTCATAGCTCAAGGGTTTATATAGCATCAAAGATCACAGATTATGAGGCAGCATTGGACTTTGAACCAAGCTCAGACTCTAAAATGTCAAAAAGACTTTCAATCCCATAGTCCACTGAAACATAGAAAAAAGAAAGCTAACATGGAAACAAACAAATAAATCAAAACCATAAGCAACTATAAGCAGGTTTTACAGTTCTTGCCTTCTCCTTCCCAAAGCCTATTCTTCTAAGAGAAAACAAGAACATTCTAGAAGAATTTCTTCTTCTTAGATTGTTAAAAAAGGTTATAGATCATTCTCCATGCTTATGCTTTACATAAGGAAAACCAGATGCTCAAAGAGTCACAAATGATCTCAGGCTTTAGTGGGTGAGCCAGTATTAGAAATGGGCTACATTTATGTTCAGATCAGTGGTCCAAATTTTATAACTAAAAAGAAAGCATTTTTCAGATAAAAAAATATTTTCTTTGCCTTTCCCTTATTTCAATGATCATCAACCTAGAAAGTCCTAGAAAATTTTGAAGACTTGCAAATGTTTCTTTCCCCTGCATAACCAATGCATGTATTTATGGTTCCAGCTTTCCTCTACTATGAAGAAGAAAATCAAGATTATTATCTGAATAAAAGGACGTTCATTTCAACACCAATATATTTTTCTTTTCATCTTTTTCATTCCAACAAGGAAAGTTTTGAATGAGTCTATGTCAATTTTGCTTTAGTTTTAACTTCCCTAGAAAGTTATTCTGTAACTTTTGGGTCATTTGAGTCGTACATTGATATTTTATATTCCACAAAATTAGATGCTGAAGGAATGATTCATCAGAGATATGAAAAAGTCTCCAAAGAAAAATATTCATAATCTTCAAGCTGAAGAAAATTTGACTTGTTGGAAAGTTAAACTAAAAATAATAATTTAAAAGAACACATAAAATAAATAGCAGTGACTGAATCAACTCTTCCTATGCAGACACATCTGAATAAATAGGCAAACATTAATATATTAGGGACTTAATCCTTCTTTTAAAATACAATTAAAATTGATCCACCTTTATTTGAGTTTCTAATGAAAGGTTTTAAAAGAAGTTTTTAAAAGGCATTTTCTGGGCTGTCTTCTCTCCGTCCTAAATCCATCCTTCTCTACTTTTCAAAACCAGGGTTGGGAGTCAGCCAAATCCGTTTCTCCACCAGTTGACTTCCACTTAGGCTTTGTCGAAAAGGGGGTGATAGAGCTAGACGGAAAGAGTAGAGAAAGGAGAAAAGGATGGAGAAGGTAACCCTTCTGTTGGCTCTAGGCTCAGATTTGTTTGGACACTAATGGAATAAAAAGTATTCCTATGACCTGAGGGTAGAAATAGCAGCCACCCGAGGTGAAGAACTGAGCCCAACGTAACAGAGCCTCCTCCAAACTACTGAGGGGCCCACACTCCGCTGAAAAGTATCATGTCTACGCCAGTTCTTGGACTCACCTGCCAACATCACAGGGCTGTTTTTTTTTTTAACTTTTTTTTTTTTTTTTTTTTGGCTGAGCCACATTTCCCAGTATGCCTTTATTTTTTATTCTGAGAAAGGGTCTTGCTAAATCACTAAGGTGCCCAGCCTGGGCTCAAAACTTTCTCCCTCCTGCCTCAGCCTGCCAATGTACTGGAATTATGGCTGTGCACAGTTTCTTCTTGAGCAGCTGAAGTGTGCCAGCAATCCCAGCACCAGCTCTGCAAAACCCCTACTCTCAATATGGGATTTATTTCCTTTTGAGTCCCCAGTCCTGGAGTAGTAGATTCTATCTACTCTGTCCTCATATTTGCCTTTTGTTTTGTTTTGTAATCCTACAATCTCTGTGTGAACAATTCCCTATATTATCTTGTAGAATATCTATGTGCCTTCTGTTTTCCTGATCATGCCTTGTCACAGAGATAAAAATGAGACTACATGGAGAAATAGGTTGCGTGGGTGGCCTAAAGGAATAAGTTGGGATGAAATACAACAAAGAAGAAAGCTCATTATTACTACTTTGAACTGGATAAGAAAATGAGGGAAGAGATCTTTTAAATGCAACTGTCCCCAGTTCTTCAAGGTCTGTCACATGGCCAAGAACTTAGAATAATGCAAAGTCCCAGGAGAACAAAGCTAAGCACAGAACACAAGGAAAGCAAGGAAGCACTCACTTTTCCATAAGAAAGAACCTCCTGCAGGATCTTGCAGAGAAAATTCAATTTAGAAACTCAAAACCCTAATATTTGATGTTTCTACCAATACCTGGACATAAATAAAAAAGTAAAGGCAGTATGGGAGAATAATGTATGCATGGATTAAAAGCAGCCAGAGACTCTTCTTAATATCTACAGAATCAAATTGATTACCCATAAATTGATCTCTGAGATGCCTGGGAAAAAGATGCAAGTGATAATTGATTAATGTAGTGAACTCCAGTCAAATATACCAAAGGCAATGTGAAAGGCAAAACATTATTTTTAAGAATTTAATAATGCAGTGTTAAGGCACCAATGTTGTCATCTGTAACTCCATTAGAGTTGAATGACATCAGGGGAATGACCTAGTTTGTAGGCAATGTATAAGATTCTGGAAACTAGAAGCACAACAGCTCTTTTGATTTTTGTTTTTTTAATTCTGGTAGTCTAATCTAAAGATGTTCTGAAGTTTTCATTTTCAATGCTGCATTTCTGTGAGCTTTTGATCAAGGATGTCCAAAGCTAGCCAAAGGAGAAGCAATCTTTCATTAAGCTTATAATGAAACAACAATGAAAAATATGTATGAAAACACATCATCAGCAGGTGCTTCTGTATGTTACCCTCATTTCCCTCACATTCATAAAGTCTCTCCAAATTAAGAAACCCACTCTATATGCCATGGTTTTTATTTAAATTTTTAAGGTGTATTATACAAATTTAGTTGATCTTTTCTTCTTACAAGATTTTCAGCATATTCAAGTAGTAAGAAATTCTCACATAGCCATAACTTTTTGCACGAAATATAAGTTGTCAGCATCAAGGAAAGAAAAATAATTGAGTTTTATTGTCCTCACCTTTCTCCTATCATCTTCAAGTCCTTCTTTAGGTGTCTTAGCTCCTGGGAAGCAGTTGGGATTATATCCTGATGTTAGAACTTTAATTTCAAGAAGCATTTCTGCTCCTTCAAAACCTCAGGGGAAGTTTCAGCTTTCATGCTCAGTCAGAGCCAAGGGGGGAAAAATCAAACACAATACAAAAAGAGCTAAAGTTTAACTCAAATCTCACAGCCTCAGGATAAAGTTCTGTGATATTTTATCCAGATTCTCCTCCTAGTCAATATTGACAAGTGCAAACACGAGAAGACCCATCTCAAGAAGAATCAGTGTTATAAAATCACAGCAGAGCTGCTTGATGCACACCGTGCCACAAGGAGACCTCACAGTTTTGTCGGTGTCCTTTAGAAAGAAGATTACAGTGGCACGAAGTCATAACGGCATATGGTGGCCCGGGCAGACATGGATTTTTTTAAACAGATACTAGCACGTGGGTTTCAGGTATGATTCTTCCTTAAACTTGTTCAGAGAAGGCTCTGTTCTAGTTTTTGGAGACCTACAATCAAGAAATCTGGGTCTGTCTGTGTAAACAAAAACATACACAGCTAAGTGCAAAGTGAGGTAATTTAACGCATACCTCTACGAATTTGTAAAGAACACAAGTGGTTAGTTACATCTCTCCATTAATTCAAAAACGGAATCTTGTGTGATTATTCTATAAATTTAAAACCAGCCCAAAACAGATCTTCTCTTGGGCATGATGGCACGAACCTGTAATCCCAGCACTCCTGAGGCTGAAGCGGGAGGATCACTGGGAGTGTGAGACCAGCCTGGACTACAAAGTGAGTTCAAGTCCACCCTGAACTACACAGAAAAACCCTGTTTGAAAAAGACAATCAATCAATCAATCAATCTGATCTTCTGAAAGACAATTGCTTTCCCTAAGATTGCTTCCCAAAACACTACTCCAACAAGATGGCTCAGTGAGTGTTCTGGATATCCATGCACCTACTGACCTAGAACTCCTGTCATGCAAAGATTCAGGCCAAATTTGACAGAGAAGTAGCATAAACAATTAGGAAGATATACTCATTATTAATAATCGAATAACTATTTTATCCTCACAATAAAATATTTTATCCTCACAATAATTCCAAGCAGAGGTTCAAAGAGATTAAGTGGTGCTGGGGATTTAGCTCAGCGGCGTAAGTGCCTGCCTGGCAAATGCGAGGTCGTAAATTCGATCCCCGGTACAAAAAAAAAAAAAAAAGCGAGATTCAGTGGCTTTCCACAACTTCCCTATGGAGTGGCAGTGTTGACGTGTGGACTGAAATCTCACTCTGACACAGGGTTTCCTGTGATTCCATCATGTGCAGACTGCTGCTCAGCACTCTTAGCTTTGATCCTGCTGAACAGAATTAACTTTTTATCTCCATCTTTGTGAATCTTGTTCATCCTCTAAGACTCAGTTTGAATCCTACCTTAATAAATCTCCTTAATTATACTCTATCGGCAGTCTCTCCAGGGTCTCAGGTCTACAGTAAATATTCCTTGCCTGTGTTGGCAATTATCTTGTCATAGGTACATTGTCACTTTCCCAATGAGGTATGTTTCTTTGTAGTTTGTAAAATGCCTAGCACACTATAGAATGGAAAAAAATGTTTATTTCTTGGGTAATTGCTAGCTGAAGCTTTTATTAAAAATCATTTCAAATCATTCCAAACTTACGCCTTTTCTCTAGTAGAGAGCTTGGATTTCTTCTCTTTTTTCTTTTCTTTTTTGTTGTTTTCTTTTTTTTTTTTTTTGGATTCCAATTCACCAGTTGATTTTTCAAGGTTTAACTTGCTTTGTGTATGTGGCTCAGGGATGATATTCAAAATAGTCAGTGTCATAATATGAGGAGTCTAGCCAATCAGAATGGAGTAGATTTTAATTTGAATCTCTTGAAGGACCAATGATGTTGAACATTTTTTCATGTATTTATTCATCATTTGTATTTCTTCTTCTAAAAAGTACATATTCATCTCAGATACCCATTTTTGGATTGGAACTCTGAATTTGGAGGGTCTCATGTTTTTCAGTTCTTTATGTTTTAGATACAAGTCCTTTGACAGACAGCTGGCTATAATTTCTTTCCCACTCTGTGGGTTGTCTTTTCACTTTGTTGGTGATTTCTTTTGCTTCACAAAAGCTTTTTAATGAGGTAAAATCCTGTTTGTTTATTCTTTGTAATGTTTCCCTTGTGGTCTATGTTTTGTTCGTGAAGTCTGTGCCTACACCTATGTATTCAAAATTTTTACCTATTTTCTCTTCCAGTAGATTTAGCGTTTTTAATATTTAAATTTTTAATCCATTTCGACTTTAGTTTAGTGCATGGTGTTAGACTTGTGTCTAGTTTTAGTCTTCAATTTGTGGAAAGCCAGTTTTCCCACACCATTTATTAAAGAGGCTTTCTTCCAGTGAACATGTTTGGCTCCTTTGTCAAAGCTAAGATGGCTGAGTGTGTTTGGGATTGCACCTGTGTCTTCTATTCTGTTCCACTGATCCTCAGGCTTATTAATTTACTTGGTTTTGTTTTCCAGTACCATGTTGATTTTATCAAAGTAGTTTTGTAGTATAATGTCATTGGTCAATTTTTCATACCTATATCTTGTACTCTGAGCAGCTACTTTGAAGATAACAACAGGTAATGTATTAATCATTGTTACTCTCCTATTATCTTGTTTTGAAACTTTATTGTTTTTTCTCTTTAAAATAATTTTTTTTAAAATGGAGTAGAGTACCAAACCCTGCCTATTGAATAAAATATTAAACCTTAAAATAATGAATTGATATAAAACTATTGTTAGAATGACAGGAAGATATTGGCAGGGTTAAGGGGCTTAGAGCAAGACCTATCAAATACTTTTCATGGAAATATTTTAATAGTTTAACAACTAATGTGGCTGGATTAGTCAAAATATTATTTGTCACTGTTGGTCTGACTTTTATATTCCTCAAACACAGAAATAGCCAGTATGGGAAATACCACAGCCACTAAGCATGTCCTAAGGAGGATCGAGCCCGTGGCTGTTTTGATGGATGTTTTTAAACACATAGAAAATCCCCATTTCTCCTCCCAGTTTTGTGTAGCCAGGACATCTGTGTAACTTTAGAACCAACAGAACAAAGCACTGCAGGACTTAGTTTCTAAACTACATTAGAGGGAATTTTTAGCCAATGGCACCTGAGTTTTTAATCTTCATATTTGTCACTTTGCTATGCCTTCTTTGATCCTACTAACATTATAGTTATTAATTACAATAGATTTGTACCCTTTGTTCCAAGAAAAATACTTAAGAAAATTCAAAATATATACAATGAAACATGATAAAATATATTTAGTATTAATAGGCTGCATTGGATAAAGGAAAAATACACAGTTAGGAGTGATACTAATGCATAAAGTACTTACTGTATAGTCTGATAAATTTAGACTAATTGAACTTAGGTTTTGGTCTATAATTTTTCTATTAGATATAAATGCAGAGGGAAACATCTGTTAGAAAATACTCAGAGTCCAGAGATAAAAACAAACCAATTGTTTAGAGAAACTCACTGATTCATTCTCTTGGGACTGCAACCAGTAAAGAGAGTATATACTTAAAGTGGGATTCTACACAACTGTCTTCTTTAATTGGAAGCCTGTTGCAAAAAGCTAGTAAACAAACAAGAAGCTTTACTGTTGGACGCATTCAGCTTGCACTGAGCTGAATTTATTGTTCTCCCGACCCAGATCCAAAAACAATACAAACTCATTTCAGTCAATAAGGCAGGCTTACAATTTTGAATACTGAGTCTGTGCCACGGAGTTTTCCATCTCCATGACAATGTGCTGGGAGGAACCAACATAAGGAGGTTTGGTTGATTTGCCTCATGGTTTCAGTACATGGTCACCTGGCTCTGTTGATCTTTGATCTGTGGGGAGGCAGAGCATTGTGGCAGAACGTGAGTATGCAGGAGAACAGAGTTGCTCACCTTAAGGCAGGTAGGAAGCAAAAATGAAAGAGGCAAAGTGTCCTCATGTCCTCCACTGCCTCCAGTGACCTACCTTTCTTCCACCAGGTCTCTCACTTTGTAAAGGCTCATCACTTTGCAACATCACCATCATTTGGGGAGCAACCCTTTAGGGCATGGGCCTTTGGGAATATATTAAGAATCAAACTGTAACACCAGTCAAGCCATTTGGTCAAAATAACCACATTAGAGGTATCCCTCCCCAAAATTGTCAGAACCTGAGTGAAATGGACATGGATTTACCTAACATGTTTTGAAGACTCGAATCCTCTAATGTCAGGAACAAGTTCAGACCTTGTAAACATGCCACGGTGTTCACCACCTCAGGCTTGGAATCCCATTCTGAGCAATTACTAGAAGACCCATTTAATTTGAAATTCAATTTATGTAGCTCTTAATTCTAAGCAATTCTACTATGAGAGAGCCTTTTATAGTATACATTTGGGATATGCTCCTTTGTGTTTCTGGAGGAGAAGAGGCGTGTTTTAGAACTTTTTATGATAGATGGATGTAATTGGCTTTAGTGATTCAGAAGCAGTATTCATTTTGGAGACATTTATGAAAAATGCATATTAATAAGTGAAGAGTCATTCTCTCTCTCTCTCCATTTCCCGAGAGGCTCCCCAGAGGAAACTGGGAGGTGTGATTGCTTTCAGTTTTTCCATCATGCATTCCTTTTTTGCTGCAATATACTAAATCAGAGAATTACAAAAAGAATCCAAAGAGGGGCAGAGTTGTAAAAGATTTGGGCTTATGGCAACACCATCCTCACACCCCAAGAGCTCCATACCCAGATCCCAAAACCCAGTGACAATGCAAAGCTCAGCATTGCAATGACTAAAAGACATGATATGGGGGTGCCCAGGCAGTGGGAGTGGACACGCAACAAAATGTATTTTGCCTGATCATTTTGCTATCAATCTGCATATTATTCAATCTTCCATGCCTCAGTGGATTTTTTTACAGTACATTTCAGAGTATACATTAAGCTTGAGTTAGGCGCTTTTTCTAAAATTCACAGTATATAATTAGTGTTACTTTGTTTAATTATTCTGAAAATGCAAAGAAAGAAGTATACAAAATAATTTAATGGATTTAGTTTTTAACTTACCAAAGTCACTAATCTTATTTTCCTTAATAAACCCGTGAACAAAACTCCCCCGGCTCATTAATCTTGAAATCGGAAATCAAATCCAAAGGGAGAAGCACTTAATATACTTAAAATGTTGAGCACTTTTACAACTCCTTCTCATACAAAATCTTATTTAAATTTATCTTATGAGAACAATTTATTCTTTTAGCTTTGTGAGCTGTTCCCTCAGCACTGGAGTCCTTAATGGGCACATAATAAACCTTTAATGAATTTTTAGAAGAAGTAAGGGAGAAAGGAAGGGAAGGAGGGAGGGAGGGCAGGCGATGAAGAGAGGAGGGAAGAGAGCAAGCTGATTTCACCTAAGAGTATCCAGAGGTATCAGGGATTTGTCACATTATACTGTATTGGTGGGGCTCACGCCTTCATTTTTTCAATCTATCATTTTTTATTATGTGAAACTCTTTTTGTTCTGCCTAGAAAACAAGGTATTGCATTTTCCTTCAGAACACAATATTATTTATTAACTCCAAGGAGTTGTTCATTGCTAACAATTGATTTTAATTCTTCTCCAGTCTCCTATTCTGATTATTTTTTGTAATAAAATCTTAACTTGAACTGTAAAGATATCACCAAATTAGACCAGTATTATTTTAACACTAGAAACTTTAAAGCATATATTAAATTTTGATGCTAAGTCTTAATTTGATTCCAAGGTTTTGGACAGAAATTTCTCATTTGCATCTCATACAAGAAGGATGTGATTTTTCACTTTTTTATTATTGCCAATTCCTCTACACCATTCATATTAGAAGCAAATAAATGAAGTCTTCATTCAAACCTATCACAGATATCACTGTAAAAAATTAGATACAGAAAAGTGTAAGGTACAAATATAGAACACAGTGAGGCTTCCTGAGATTTGAAAAAGAATAATAAATATGTGATCATATGCTTAATTTTCATAGCATTGACTGCATGATCCCAGTGGGATGGACTGGTCGTATTCCCCAAATTCATATCTGATTCACTCCCAGTCACACGTATGTAGGGTAGAGGTCATGGGTTCAGAAAAAGAGATGCTTAATTCTCATAAAAATGTTTTCCCACTGAATTTCAATTGACCATACAAATAAAGTTCTCCTGAACAAGTTATTGTTCATGCCTAGAAATACAATGATGCAACGAACCTATTAAAATGATGTGTGGATAATGTTTAATGAGGTCAAAAAATACTGATGAAAAATGAGGTTACAAAATAAACATATATCTAGAATGAACACAGGCACACACTCTCACACACATAATGCACATGTGCACGCACACACACACACACACACATGCACACCAGTCATTATCGAAAATCTCAAAGGATGAAAAGCATGAAGACTCACGAGATGGGAATATGGTGGGGACACAAAAGTATCTTAAAAGCTTTGAGGATCAGGCTCAAGGGTTGAGATAAGTATCTCTCTATGTGGATGACAATTCCCAAATCATTCAGGTTTTGTGCCTTGTTTCATAGAAGCTAGAACTATGGGTGTTAATATTGTTTACTCAACAGTTTCTTGGGAAAAGTAAATGAGGAAACTGAAAACTTTTGGCTCAGCCCCTGTTCACACAAGTATTGAAATGTTAGGTCCACTGGGCATGTGAGTCTCTAGTTAGTAAGGACAAGGAAAATATAATGCACATTTTTTTTTTTTACTCCACAATCTAATTGCATTTCTCAAAATAGCTTCCTGAAGAATCCTTACTAAACAAACCCCTTTTTAATTTTTACAGGTTGTATCCTGTTTTTACAGACTTGATATAATAGTTTGTCATTTCTTATCTTTATATTAGTTTAATTCTAGTCTGGGTTTGCCAAATTGACCTTATCAGTTATATCCCTGTACATTAAAAGTATAACAAGTTTTTGGTTAGTTTCATTTTCTTAATTATCTTATTCAACTGGAATATTTTCTGGAAACTATTGTTCCTTCTGCTGATGTACCAACAATCTTTTCTGGTATTCTCACGACCATGTCTTCCATTTTCATTTTTCTTTTTATTTTAATTTTCATCAGTATATATTTACAATGCATAAAATTACATCCATCATGGGGAGTTGGTACATGTACATAGGCATCTTAATTCTTTTTACTGTGCCTTGCGATCCTCTCCTTCCCTCCTCCCTCCATTCCTCAGTATCCAACTCCAAAATTACCTTTCGTAGAAATAAGATACATGGGACAGTGAAGTCAGATGTCAGTTTTGTGATGTGTGTAACCTTAAATATTAAGACTTGAACTTCTGTATCATCTGGTCCTCTTAAAATCTCTCTCTATAAAACCCCTATCAACAAAATAGCTTCTAGAGATAATTCTTCATATCATCTTAGATCAGAAGAGTATAGAGGAATGTGGGTAGAGGAATCAAGGATTTGAAGGATTTGTTTACTACAATGGAAAGTGGCCAGGTCTCTAAAGTACCAACTTTTCCTATGCTAAGCTTTCCTCCCAGTTAAAGGAAAACAAATTAAGGTAATTATAACACAGTGGTTCTGAACCTTTAGAGTGCTTACAAATTATCCCAAAAGCCTGGTCTATGTAAGGACATTCCTTCTGAGTAGACTTGTAAAAAAAATAGGCTTCTGAATTTTTTAACAATGTTCCCTATGATTCTGATACAGAAGTTTCATGGCCTGTTTTTTTATATCAAAGTCCTGAAACACAATTGAAAAGTAGCAAGTAATAATTATAAAACCCAAGTTGATGAAAACATAAAGGAACAAGTAAATGTGCATATTTACTATTAATTGGAAAACTATGCAAAGCAGAAAATAGTAAATAATCAAAGTCTTTTATCTGTTTCAGAGTCATATCCCAAGGAAATATCATAGTACATTTATTTTAAAGTTACTATTTAAAGACAACAAAGTACAATTAATCATACAAATATATTAAACAACAAAAATTATCAACAAGACAGTTTATTTAGCAAGAGTTTATCTACTATGAAATATATAGTTTTCAGGCCTTCATGAATATTACTGTTTAAAGTTTGCTTTTAGAAAATCTTACGAAATCTAAGCAAATAAGGTTTGTTAATATGAACACATACTACAGAGATTTCTAAATCATACATTGTGGATGATAATGCTTCATGGTGATATATGAAATAAGGCGAAAATAGGAAAAACACAATATAGCAATAATCTAATTACAACTTTTTAATAGACTGATGATCACTGGCATAAAAGCATAGCAATTTGTATTATATTTTTCTGGTTGCATCTTTTGCTTTATAATTTTTAAGAACATGCAATTCCAGAAATTCACAAGTTAAGACAAGAGAATAATTTCAATATGTGAACAAAACAAAGAGTAGAAAATTGAGATTATAAAATAATCAAAGTATTCAAATGAATGTTGTTATGTATTACAAAAAAAGGAAAGAGATCAAGGAGTTTTATGTGATCTCAGATTCACTCAAGTTCTGAGTACTTCTAAAGAATTTTTGAAAGCTTAGAAAATCTTTTCAAAAGGTTTAGGTAAATTTTAGTAGTCAAGAAATCTTGAGTTTGAGTGCTTTTCCCTGATTTCTTTGGGCAGTTGTGACTGGCAAATGCTGGCCAAGTCCTCTGCCATCAGCTTGGCTACCTGCACTCCATCTCTTAGATTTTTCATCCTTTAGTCATTCCTCTATAGGCCAGTAAAGAATAACTGCCAAGAACAGCTGTAGTAACCATCCTGATGGCTCAAATCCAAAATTGCATTCTAGCGAGAACAATCTTTCACTGAGAGTTTTAAAGTTACTTTGAATTGGTACATTGCCAAAGAGTGTTGACATCTTTGATAATTTGTTTTACCGTGAAAAAAAAATACACATGTATGTATGAATTTACAGTAGCATCAAAATCCACAAGGAGGCAAATTATTTCCAGCTTATTAACATTTAGTCACTTGGAGAAAAACTGGCACATTCAGTCCAATATAATTAATTTTTGCTGAAAATACTCAGAGGTCTGTTTTCCCAAAGCAGCCTATGATCCGTGTGTGGCACTGGTAAGGGCATACTTCATTGGACACTGTCATTGCTTTTCCATCTGGCAACAGGTGGCCATTAATATGAAATGTTGAACTAACACTGAACTGAAATCCCTGCACAATCAGTGACTTGGGAATGCGCTATCGTGTTTGAAAATCTGAGAGCTGTTCATTCCAAACTCTTCAACAAAAGCAAATGAGCTATTGACATCAGACTATAAGAAGCAGTTTCCAAAAAAAGAAAGAAAAATTGTAGAAATTAATTCACTTGGGAAAGCAATGTGCAAAGTGGCCATCTCTAGCCAAAAGCAGGGTAAGTGTTGTGAGAGCCCACCAGTGGGGATTCCATGGAGACACATTTTATCAACTATTGCTCTTCTTTCAAGCACATCACACTGCTAAATGTGGTAAGAATGGAAATTAGACAGAGAGCAGCTCACACTGTCAATCCAGCTTGGTCTCCAGAAGTTTGAGGGTTCGTGCTGCTGCTAGTCCATACATCATTACATGTGTCTGGATGACCCAAACTCACAATGGCTAGACCAGCGGCCATCCTGGAGAACCTAGATCTATGCCCTTGTTGGTTCAGCTGTAACACTTTGCCCTTGCCCTTATCTGTGATCTATATATGAAGCAATTTTTTAAAAAATAAAATAAGAATTTTTTTAAAACTTTTTTTTGTAAAATGTCTAGCAAGAATTTTACACATTATGTGGTTAAATGCGCATTACACAGACACTCTAATGGAGACTTTTTCTGGGTCCCCTTGAGAAATCAGAATGCTTATTCACATTGGATTAAGAGATAAGGTAATATACAATGATTTCGTTACCCCTGAGTTGCTAGAAAGATTTTACATTTTCTAACAGAAATATTTTCCTCTCATTCTTTTTTTTCTCTCATTTTCATTAAATCTCTTTCTGCTTAAATTTCCTGCTTAAATTTTGTTAAATTTCATTAAATCTCATCTTGCTTTCAATTGCTTTTGAAGATACTTAAGATACAGAGAATACATATATGTAACCAATGCTTGCCTGTGAAAAACAAGTAGCCGTAGCAGAGAAAGTCTAGATAATTTTTATAGAGATTGGATGGGATAGTCTCTTTGATCTTTTAGTTCCAAGTATCTAATGAAAGTACGTATTAAGTGTTTGTCTTTCAGTATCTGATTGTCACCTGTAAATATTTTACACTAATTATGAATATCGAACAAGCAACTGCTTCCATTCAAAGGACTCTTATTCCGATACTTTTGATTTCACATAAAAGTCACAAGGGGATCACACTGAGCACTCAGATTATCCTCTCATGTGACATAATGACAACATTAATATCCTAGAACATGTTCTCATTTTCACAGATTTTAGTAGTGGGGAATGGGAACTCTAATGGCTAATATTCTATTTTAATAATAACTCAAAGAGCACAAATAAAAGTGTTTTTAATGAAAAATTTGTCACCATCAAGAATACTTTTTAAATACAATGTGCCACTAAAGATAACTTTAAAGCTCAACTTTCAAGAATATTTCAAGCCAAATGGAAATCATCTGGGATTAACTGCTTTAAAACATAGCATGCTCCTTTGAATATCTAATCCAAATGTAATTCTCTTAGAAGTCTCAGGGCCTTGGAAGCACCTCCTATAAAGAACACGAACGCAGAAGCCAGACACCTCCATTTTTGACATACCTACATAGTCAGTTATGCCTGTGCCGCGGTGGGTATGGGTGTGCAATGAAAAGCATGGTCACACACACATTGGGCTTCACACCCATGCCTCTGGAGTAGACTATATATATATATATATATATATATATATATATATATATATATTTGAATCATGTGGCCAAAATAGTACAAATTAAAATGGGAGAAATTTGTAAGAGACTGCACCACTATAGACTGCTGGAACTACGAAGGATAAACGTGCGACCTCCCCTTTGTGGACCGTGTGGTGAGGAGCTGGCTTCGTTCAAATGACATCGTCCAGTCTCGCAGTGGTCTCCCTTTGATTCAAAAGCCTGCTTGTCCAGCCTCTCTCCTCACCAAGGTGCCAACTGCTCATTTATAATAGGTTTGTCTCGAGTTGGAGAGCTTTGCTAAGATCACAAACTTCTACAGCAAACTCTCTTTTTAATTTCCCTCCTGTCAACTAAATTTTTAATTGTCAAAAATATTTAAATGGAAGTAATCTCTCTCAGAAGCATTTGGGAAAATCGCAGTATCCTTGTGACTTCCGATATGACTGGGACCAGCTGTCGATAGTAACTCAGATAACAACGCATTTCAAACAGCTAATCTGGTGAGGCTTTCTAAAAATATTAATAACAAAGTCCAAGTGATTCAATTTCTCTGCATGAGTATAACGCAAGTTCACTGACTCCGTGCGTCATCCGGCTCCGGTTGCTAGGAAATCCATGAATAGAACTTAATATGCATTCGGCAACAGGCTGCAGGCACCATTTATCTCCATGGATGCTCCTTCAATTGCCTTTGAAATGACATTACAATAACTTTGAAGTATTCGCAACAAGTCAGAGTCAGGGAACACAAAGGAAACAAGCCATTTTTGGACTTCCTGCACAGCTCTTGCCAGTGAGCCTCTGAATGTTTATTCGGGGCAGGTAAGGACCGTGAAGGACAGATGAGAAACAGAGAGACACAGTTAGAGAGGTCTGGAGGCAGAGGCATTCCAGGTCACCAATGTGCTTGTGTGGCTACATCAACTTTTCAGGGCTTCACTTTCCTCTTTTATAATTCGAATGAGAGTAATGTTACTTTTTTTCACAGAATGGTTTTGAGCACTAAATATCCATGCATCAAAAGCCCCTGACAGACAACAATAGCACAATTAATTATATAACAATAATAGGCACTGCAGAAGTAGTAGTTTGTAGACTTAAAGCAACAGAAGTAGAAGGGTAACTATTGCTATCAGGACAACTACCACTATTGTAGCTATTATTACTTTGGAATTGACTATATGAGAGGAATCCTTTAGTTTTAAAGCCTTGAAGCTATCATGACCTAAAAATAAATAAAAAGGGATGTTTATTAGTCATTTATAATGTGCCAGGAAGTGGGTAAGTCAGAAAGTTTTGTTTCCATTTTGTTTTTATTTTCTAACCACTGCAAAGAGGAGAGCATAAAGCATAACCCAGAAACATGATAGATGTTAAATATTTGACTTTTTCAAACAATGGTTGCTTGTTTGAGGTGGCAACTTCTACTTCAACACATTTAGAAGTATCTACTTTTGATTGATCCAAGAAATTTTTTTTAAAATTATGAATGACATCTAGGCAGCTGGATTTCAAAAAGTGGTTTGGGTTGAAGTGCTTTGATTTGAGCAGGAAATTACAGAGCAGTGGAATGAAATAGCACTGAGTGAGCTGGCTTTGGTCCCGGTGCTGGTCTCTGCTCACTGGGTGACTGACTGGTGCGCATACGGCTCCGCACACCCTCCGTTCCTCATCTGACAGATGAGAAAGTTAAATCTGCCATCACAACCTTCTGAGATAGCTGATGTATGTTAGACACAAGAAAACCAACACTCAGAGCTTCTCCAAAGCTAACAAGCCCACAAAACTAGTAAAAGGAAAAGCAAAAATTTAAGTTCAGGTATGCTTTAAGCTAACAGTGATAGCTACCAGTTGTTTGGTAATTTTTTTACCTGTTGTATGGAGTAATCTGCCAGATTTTGGTGAGGAGAGTTTGGGAGTCCTGCGTGGTGAATAAGCAGGCGTCTAAAGCTTCCATTTCAAGGTTAGCATGAATAGCTCCACAATTATCATTTATATATATTGTTTCCAGATACAGTTTTGTTCAAGAAACAGTTCCCTTGGTTAAAAATGCATAAAACCTCTCTCATGCCATGCTGCTTTCCAACACATGCGTTCAATTTCCAGAGTGTGCTCTTCCAACAGGACTTTGGGTAAGGATAGACATCTCTCTTATTGATGTTCTTCAGTACAGTGGCCAGTTGCCATTTGTACCTATCAAGCACTTGCAAGGTATGTAGTGTTTGAACAAATGATTTTTTGTGCTAAATTTTAATTAATTTAAGCTGTGTGTAGCCGTTTGTGGCTAACAGTTACCATGTTAGGTGCTGCAGTAATGTACAGATACAGACGAGACAAGTAAGGAGGGTCCTTGGATGAGTCAGAGTCAAGCCATGGCAATGAGGTAACTTTCAGTTTATGGTTAAACAATATCCAATAAGACTAATGAGAAGACAAAGGGCCTTCCTTCAAGACATGAAATAAGCAGATAGTGTAGCTGTCATGAGTCTGTGGGCTTTTTGACGTTGTTTTTCCTAGAACAGACCAAATGATTTCCTCATCTTTCTATAAGCAGGTGTAAGAGGTAGGGCTGTGGATGTCTGTTTCCTACACAACTGTCTGTTTACCCTAAAACAGGGGCTTTGTTTATCTTTTCAAGTTATTCTACATGCATCTCATTGTTTTAAAAGAGGCCTGTTTCAAATGCAGCAGTATTTTTTCATTGAATAGGACAATTGAAAGGCCGACTTCAGTGACTTCAGTGTTTACTTCTGCCTCTTTTAACAGCCAACCCACTGCCTTCCCTGGGTTACCCTTCTCTTTCACCTCTGGGCATCTTGACTTTTATTGTCTGCAGGGAAGATGACCCCACCCCAAAAGGAAAAGTTTCCAAGGCAAGGGGACAGATCAGGGTGGAGCCTCTGCCACAAATCACAGCTCACAGAGAGTGTTCAAATCAAATGTCTGTCTCTAATGGATTATTATTACAGCTGTGTTCTTTCCCAGTGGCTGAATAAACACAAAATGAGATTTCATTTTTTTGCTTGATTTCAAAGAAACCAGTGCATTCACAGTTCAATTCCCTCCCCATAGGGACGCCCTTCCCCCATGCCCTCCATACCTCAGTGAATCAGACCACCTGACACACAGGCAGGAAAATCATTTCTCGTATTGTCATCTGATGAATGCCTGAATAATGCACCGTTTAAACAAAATCGGAGCCTCACAGTTTCAAAATGCTGATAACTTTTCTCCACGCACTTCCATACTGGTTCTGTATTAATTCATTCAAATACACTAGGGTTAGACATTAAAATAAAAATAGTCCAAACTAGATTATTCTCTCAACTGGAACAAAAAAGGCCCATGGATCAAACCTCAGGACTTGATACGAGCACCCAGAGAGAAGTAAGTAATGCTAAGTAGAATTCTTTAAGGATACTTCTGTCATTTAACCTACCAGACTTGACTTCCAATCATCATGCAGAGCCCAGTAAACGTGTACATTCTTTCATTTATGGATATTTATAGTCAGTGTATGATTCCTCCCATACATCAGGCACCTTAATAAACCCTCAGGATAGCACAATGGACAAGACCAGTACTTGCTCTCACAGAGCCCAGATAAACAAAGACCTCAGTTAATTGGAGATCTCCTTGACCTTAAGAGCTACGAAGGAAACATCAGAGCAGTGTTGGAGAGGGCAGCTAAGGTCTTTCTGTGGCAGTGACATGGAGGCTATCGGGGTAGGCTCACTGAGAGACCAGGTCCAAGCCACCTCCGGGAGAGAAGGCTGACTCAAAAAATAGCCCCCTGGCAGTAACACGACCCCTGTGACTTCACAGGAGAGACATAAACTGAGACAGCAGCATCTGGACTTTCAGGACTGAGGCCCTCACGACAAGTGAGATCTGGCCCCAGGGCCCCCAAAGGAGTTATGGACAGGGTTATGAGCAACAGGCAGTGATGACCTCTCAACCTCACGAAAATGACAAGAGGGTTTTTTGCAAATGATCACCAGAACCCTGTAAGAGATGGAGTCCTTGGGTCAAGCCCTCACCTCCCTGCAGTGGGGCAGTGGGCAGTGGAAATCCTTAAGTCCCCAAAGCTGAGCACTCCCATCCCTTTGCATCATGGTTCTTTGAGCACCACACCCCACCTCCAATCCAGGGCATACCAGAGCTGTACCCCTCTCAGAGCACCCTGCTGTCCCCCTGTTGGTGGACAGTCACTAGGTGCCCTTCATTAAATCTCTCACTTTGCTTCATAGGGTCACAGGCTCCCCATTTTCTAGCTTCCTTGAGTCTCCACTCACGTTTCACCTTACCAGAGGAGATTTCTCTGAGCAGCAATCTGTCTTCACTCTTCTTTATAGCAATCCTCACCACATCACACATCAAGTGTCTTTCTACTTACCTCTTTATTGTTAGTCTCCTATTACTAAATATCAGCTCCTTGGGGGAAGAAACTTTGCCTGTGTTGCTCATCTTCCATGTCTGAGAATATCTGGCACATAGTAGGTCACTGATAAATATTTACTAAATGGGGCGGAGCCATCGTCCCTGTCTTTTATACCCATGGGCCCAGAGCCAGCTGCAGGTTGAGCCCATTCATCAGGGTCTTCCTCAGTCAGAGGAGGAGATAAAACCCACTGTGTAAGAAATTCACATCCTGCTGGAATACAACTCAGAACAGACTGAACCTGATCACACCCTGCACACTCCCCTCGCCACCTTTCAGCCTCCTCCTGAAGGAGCGGCCCAGAAGCCTTATGAGGTGGCTATTTCGTGCTGGTATCTTCTAGGGATCAACCTGGAAGGACATTCTTCTCTGAGGAAATAAAAGGATCAATATTTATGTACATCCACAAGAAGAAGTAGGTGTGTTAAAAGGCAGAGGACAACATTCATCATCCTCTCTTCACCACACGGGGGTTGCCCAACAGAAGACTTCGCGTGTTGCCAAGACATCCACCTCATCCAGCCACTAATTGGGCTCTAAATAGGAGTCTAAATAAGAATCATTGAAGGTACATGAGTTTCATATATAGCAAATTAACCGGAGAGGAAGAAGAGTACAAGAGGAATGGAAAGCCAGAAATTGACTCAGAGAAATAAGAGTTCCCCAGTGTACAAACCCTGCCTCCTCCAGGAAGCCTTCTCTAACTGCTCCAGTTCAAACTGGATTTCTGTTCCTCTAATCCATAAGCAACATAACTTTAGTTATTAGTTAGCAGTTTTCCAATGCTTCAATATAAGCACCACTTCCCTCTAAGACAGCAACACCGTAGCGAGTTAGGACTGTATCAAACACTTCTGCATGTGAGCCTGCTTCTAAAGCTGTGGTGGGAGTTAGAAACAGAATTTTCTAGGGATGCTCTGGTTATTTAACAAGCAATCATTGTCCAATTTCTGTTCCTCTGATCTGTAAGCAACATAACTTTGTTTTTTGCATATCATATCATTCTTATTTGCATAACTATTTACAGTGTCATCATGTTTTACATACATGTGTTCCTTTTGCTTACCCAAAATAAAGTTATTTTTCTGCAATCATGGGAATAATGTGAGCATCCAGAGCCTAGAATTTCCCATCTGCTGGTAAATCTCACAACAAAGAGGCTTTTTGGAAGTGTGGCTAATCTTTTAAAGAGATGTATTTCACAACTCAACTCTTATGTGATGTCAACAGAAACATATTTTTGCAAAATGTGGCTAAGACGCCAGAGTGCTGAATCTTAAGCTTAAAATATACAAATATAGAAGGGGCTGTAGGTAAACTTAAAAAGAGAGAGTAATCTCATTATCCAAAGTTTTCTAAATAGCCTTGATGCATGGGTCCCCAATGCCCAAGCTTGAAGGAAAAGAGTTTCCAATAGATGACCAAAGCCAGTAGTTTCCAAGCTTCTCTAGGAAAAGTCTTTCCTGGCATTTGGATGAGTGGAGCTCAACTGGGAAAGACAGACTTTAAAGCAAACAGAAAACATAAGGAAGGGGAATTCTTTTCCAAGATCATGGTTTCAGTGTTTCTACTCTCATTTCAAATCTCTATTGCTTTTCTCTGTCTCTCACTCTCAACTAAACTCGTTTCTTATTTCAAGCAGGAGAAAAGATAAAAATGAGGGAAACCACCACCATGTTTCCCACCAAAGTTACCAAGACGCCATCACCTGGGCCCTTTGCTCTTACCTATCCACTACCTATTTTCAGTGCTCTTACCTGCAGCCAACTTCTGCCTACCTATTGAAGGACACTGCTTATTGAAGAATTGTCTTTTCACACATGTCATTAACTCCCTGGGTCCACTGAATCCATCCATCCTCATGAAAATAAATGTCAGCTCTCCCACACACATCTCCTCAGCCTCTGTCTGAGTTCCCCCCACCCTTTACGCTATCACAATAGAAATATTTTTCTTTTCCCTTCTACTTTTGCTCATCTCTCTCAAGCTTAGTTCTTCAGGCTTTTGACCTTAGGAACAACCACTGGTGAGCCAGCTTACTACCAACCAATAGCCCCTTCTTAGTCTCTATCTCCCTCGGCTGCACAGAGATACTGATTGGAGTGGGTAACAACCCCACTCTAAAAGACCTTCTTCACTGAATGCTGCTGTTGGGTCTCCTTCTGTCTCCTTCACCTCACTGACTCGGTCTCCTGTGCCAGCTTTTCCTTATCTTTCCAGCATTCAAATGACTCTAGGGCTTAGTCCTCAGATTTTTCTCTCTTTCCATTCTCAGGGGATCTCTCACATCTATTGAGTTCAACATGCCAGATAGATACACATCTATCTGAAGATTCCCAAGTAGGTGTATTTTCTTTCAAATATTAGACTCACCCATTCATCCACTATTTCATGCCCCCATGTGAAAAGCCAATAGCTTTTTATGCTCAACACATCAAAGATTCAATATTTCTAATTAATTTCTTTACATTGATAAATAAAACTTATATATATGTATCATGGTTTAGATGATGTTTTAAAATGTACATACATTGTGGATTGGCTCAGTTGAGCTAATTTACCTAGAGACAAAAGAAAGGTGTAAAGATTTCTCAGCAGGGGCCAGGAATGTAGCTCAGTGCACAGCGCCTGCCTGGCAAGCACGAGGTTCTGAGTTGGATTCCTGATGCAAAAATAAATAAAGATTTCTCAGCAGGGTAATATTACCACGGAAACAGAATGGAGATTAATAAATATGTTGGAAGAAAAAAATCAACATCAGTATTGAGTGTAAAGTAGCGGGGGGATCGTGGAAGAGTGGATTCAAACAAGGGGGGAAAAAGCTTGCCCTAAACTGTGATACTGAGAAGAGCCGGAAGAGGGCAGCCATAGGAGAGGCTGTGGAAACACCCTTCTATCAAGGGTGAAGAATGAAAAGAAGCCCCGAACCTGTTAATTTCCATAACTCTACCCTGACACTCCGGAACGCGGGGCATCCCAAACTTCTGTCTGGTCTGGCCGAGGAAAGAGGAGACCGTTTCCAGGAGAAGAACAGCTCCTGCCATGTGGGTCTAACTAAGCTAATTCTCAAGATTTACGTTCATATCCTGTGCTCAGTGATCCTGAGTGGAAATGAAATAGTTACTTTTCACAACCTGGTACGACTTTGAAGTGCGACTACACTGTAATGAATTTGGATGAGGGTAGTAAAGTGGGGTGCAAGAGATTGGAAGGGAATAAAATTTCACTATCACTAAATTTTACCTATCATCAGCCTTGCTCCCCCAAAAGAAAACAAAATATCTTTGTCACTATCCTGCACTATGTGGTTTGTTGTGACCCTGGACCCCCAATTCCTATCTGTCCTGTCAGTTTCATACTAATCTGCATTACAGTTTAAGTAGATTTTGAGACGGTTGCTAGCCTAGAAAACTCAGAATTGTTTGTAAAACTGTTAGTATTAAGAAGAATGCTTTGGGTTTTGAGCTATAAGCTTATGTGAACTTTTTATGCTTAATCCTTTAATACAAGGAATAGGGTTTCTTTAGTCTATGTTTCAGATTAATATTTACATCTCTTTGTCAATTATTCATTATTCCACAGCTTATAAGAGGGCACAAAGTTAATAATCATACTTACATAAATGACAGAGTAGGTTATTAAAATTTAGTTTAGTAGCCACCATATTTGTGATGATAATTACAGTTATGACTATGATTAAAGCAACCCCTGTAATCATAATAAGCTCAAGGATGATTTAATGCTAATTGCTCTATCATCAATAAATTAGAATACAGAGCTGGAAATGGATACAGTACAATCATAAGGCAAGAGAGCGTGTGGATATTAAGTTACTAGATATTAACCTTCTCCATGAGAGCAGAGCAAAGAAAATTTTTGATAAATCCAGGTTTGATTCAGATCTGTTTGAAGAAAAAAATGAGTGTTATTCTTAAAAGAAAATGCCCTAAATGTGAATTAATTTGAAGTTTAGAAAATGTACTGATATATTGAGACCCTCGTTTTCTGCAAACAGGAAAAGTAGTGTCTTGGACCAAAGTCCCTGAAACAAGTTAATGAAAGAAACAGCCAATCCATCAAAATCAGATGCAAATAGCTACAAATAGAGCTGTGATGGGTGGGAGGAGGTTCCCACTGAAAAGGCTTCTGGAATGTTGTCCTGTTTTCCTATTACTGCATACAACAGAAGGTCATTCTTGTCAGTCATGATAACAATGAGCTTTGTAGGCTTGACAATGACAATTATAGAGATGGATGGGTGAGATTTTGCAATTCATAAATCTTATAAAAGTCAATACACTTGCTCACTGATAACCTGTGTTTAACCCTACTCCACTATACCCGCACCTCAATCCCAGAGATTGAGGCAAGGCTACATGAACAGCATGGCAGAGTCAGAAATCTGGAATGAGTTAGTGCACTTTCAGACATCCAAGGCAGGAGAAGGGATGCGGAGCCAGCTGACATGGTTCTTATGAGAGAGAAGAAAACATCAAGCTGCACACTTTATGATAAACATGAAATACACTCATTTCACACGTATTTTGCTACAGATGGAAATTTCATTTAATGATGGCTGGTTGTGGATCCCAGCCAAAGGTTTGTAAATTAGCAGAAGACATCGTTATACAAGATGGTCTCACTTGGAAGCAGCCACACAGACACCCCAAGACACCATTGTAGCTGGAAATACCTGATGGTAGTGGTGACGTTAATTCAAAGAATTAGGACAGTTCTGGAGAAGAAAGGCAGGAAGGAAGGAAGGAAGGAAGGAAGGAAGGAAGGAAGGAAGGAAGGAAGGGAGGAAGGAAGGAAGGAAACTGTTGGCGATCTTCCATGGAATGAAGTGAACAAGTTTCGGTTATTTGATGGATGATGAGCATTTGAAATCTTGAACTAATTCCCAGCCTGGAGTAGACTCACCAGCCAAGTATTCCCAAAGCTTTCTTGACTCGCTGCACTCAAGGCTCACGCCTCAGAGGCCTCTCACCAGCAGAGGACGCTGTTCCTCCGTGCAAGGCGCCGCACCCCGTCCCTTATCCCCAGTGCCGGTTCCCCTAGAAAACAGTCCACAAAGAAGAGAAAGGATTTCTGTCATCGGGCCATTTTGTAAGGGTAGTTTTGTACTTCAAACAAAGAGAGAAGGGACTCTTTTATCAGCTAAATTGGATTTAAATGCTTTTGTGATAATTCCTAAAGCTTAATTTTTAGAGAAACTGAAAATCCTAGAATAAAGTAAGTGAAATGTCACTCTCTGAAATAAAAGCGTCCGACACCCTTTTCTCCTCTGCGAGCTCAGAGCTCCCATTTAATGCATCTGATGACAGTGAATCTCAGTAGAGGAGGATGCTTCTCAAATTGATCACAATTCTCTCTGTGATTCAGTGAAACCACCGTAAGCAGCCAGGCTTTTAAATAAATGCAAAAAGTAAGCCATTCAAGTGAATAATGCTTTATCATGTAATGGAAATCTGACGGGGGAGAGCCGTGTCTCCAAGGGGGAAAAAGTTTGAAGAAGAAGAGGAAGAAGATATGTATTTTCTGGCAGGAAACAGATAAAACATAAAGTCTAAGAAAATGAGTATGATGAAAAGGAAAATAAGAAATGAGCTTGCTTCCCTGAAAGGAAGACCTATGAAAAATACATGCAGGATCCATGAGGCAGGGCCTTTTCTCTCCCAGCACGTGGCCTCTCATTCATTTGACAGGTGTGTTCTTAGCGTGCTACACTTGCTAAGAAGCTTGAGGTGCAGACACAAAGCTAAATGACACCCAGGGTCTCAGATCCTGTTTCCAGGCACATTAGACTCTAAGAGCAGACACAGACTCTATGGAAACCATAAGGCACAGGAGAAAGTAATAAATGTCATAAGAAAAATAGGTATGAAGTGTTACAAGTGACAAGAAGAGGGGGTATCAGCCTGCGTTGATGGATGAGTCAAGGAAGACTTCATAAAAGGAACAGGTTTTCAGTTCGGCCATGAAGGCTGAGTAGGATGTCAGTAAGAGGGTCTGAACATTCCTTATAAAGAGGCGAAATGACATGACTAAGGCTTCAGAGTTGGGAAAGTAATTTGTTTTGTAGCAGCGAGTGTCTGAGGAAAGAAGAACAGGACACAAGCTTGCCAAGAGACTCCTGCAAACTGCATCATGAAGGCCCTGGGAAGACAGGCTAAGAAGTGTGACCTTGATTGTCTTGGAAAGGGTGCTTAACTTACCTTTGTGCTTCCATTTGCAAGGGGCAATGAACTTCCTTGTGTAGTTCTGTGATTTCACTGGAGGCTGGAGGATAACGGTCAGGTTTCAGTAGATTCTGGAGTCTGAGGGGCTAGGGAAGAAGTGCCCAGCTCACAAAGCCCGTTCTTTTCCTAGATGCTGACCTTAGCACACTTGCAGCTGACCTCTAGTGATCAGAGATGTACAGTCTGACCTTGCTCAACAGTCGGTTGAATTAAGTTGGGGCAATAACTTGCCTAAATTGGCTCAGTCAAAGCCCTAGACTGTGTAAATTTCAACCCAGAACCCTGAAAATCTGGGATAATGGGAATTACTTTATTCCAATAACAAAATTTAAAGAACTACTCATGAATTCTTTATCTGAAGATGGCTGTCCCTACTTTGATTTCTAACCTTCATAACACTAGATTGTTTTCATCTTTCTTGAGTTCTTGAGATATCACAGTGTCTGTCCTTCCAATATCACTCCCTCCTCCCGTGGTCTGGTTCACCAGTTTAATTTACTTGTAACCAAAAGAAGTTGACAGATATAAAAATTTCCTATCAAACACTGTCATGAAAAAGTATTGAAATGTTTCCACAGGGGCATGATGTTATCTAAAAACCATTTCAGAAACATCAGAGTTATCTTTTTAAGTTCTTTCTATCCCCAATTCTCCATATCAAATCGATACTCTCTTTTATCCATTTTACATGTACAGGACTTCAGGTATCTATTCCCAGTGAAGTTCTCCTGGTTCATGTCCTAATCATTTTCTCTCTCTGAGACCACTAAGATGAGCTTCTAAATGGTCCTTCTAACTCCAGTCTACTTCCCTCATGCTGACATGGGTCTTTCCCAACTCATGTAAGATGGTATGAATTGGCTCAAAAATCTTGCCCATATACTTTTATTGAAAAAGTCTAAACTTTCCTGTGCAGCATTCAAAACTCTTCAGTCTGGTCACAATCCACCTTTATGCTGTTATTATCCACAGACAATAGTTTTGAGGTCCCTCAACCTCTGCTCAGATCAGACTATGGATTTTCATAATTTCAGGTCTCTGCATCCACCAGTACTATTCTCTAAATTGGGGTTGACATTTGTCTTCTTCTTACCCAGGTTATTCAGGATAGATGTCCAGCCAGGGAAATATTATTCTCTTCAATACCATATAATCTTGAGCAGGAGATTGTATTATAATTTCACTACACTATAGTTATTTGAACACTAACACAAAACACATTCTACTCAGATTTATATTTAGAATCTAAACATAAATGGGTGATAAATATTTGAAAGGCCTGCAGAAGGCGGTGGCAAATGAGAATTTATGAAGGCGATCAAGAACACATGTTCAGAGAGGCGTAGAGGGGATTTGGTTAAGTAGGGTGACTATCACCGAAACAGCTCTGGAAGGATGGGCGTGTCCATGCCCAGACAGAAGTCTTGGGGAGAATCAAGGTGATCACTGAAGGAAGCTGACAGAATGGCAGAGAAGTAAGACACTGGAATGTGAGGGGGTGAGGAAGAAAAGAAAGCAAGAGAAACAGTTTAATGTTGAGGAACTAGAAAAACAAAATGAGGGTAACCAGAGGAACAGCACTGGCCAGGAAGGGGAAGAGGACCCCAGAATTGTCCTAAAAAAGGCATAAGCTGAGGAACCAACCTTGCAAGGAATAGAGGAACTTTCTCCTTGAGGCATCAATGGGTATGGATACAGCAATTATTTTGGATGGAAAATAAGATGTATTAATTCCAAAAAAAAGGAGTAAGTAGAAAGAAGTGATCCTGGGTGTTAACAGTTGTCATTCTGTACAGCAAAGAATATTTCTGCTGCCTCTGTCAAGAACTCTCCCCAAAGCAACATTCATCCAATATAGACTCAAGGAAAAGGGAGAGCTATAATTTCATAGAGGGAGAGACATTAAGGACATAAAGACAGCAAAGATCACTTGAGTTGCATCCACTTCTGATCAAGGGCACCCTTATAATCACATTTAGTTACACATGGATAGGTTGTGGAAACAGCTGGGTGGACCTTAATTTAATTTAACTAATTGATTTATTGGTTTCATTAATTGCTGTCAAAGGATACAAATACTGTCCCCAAGGGCCACAGTTTAGCTGGTCATCACTAGACCTTCTAGGAAAGAAATTGGATTTCTTCGTTCAGCCCTGGAGGTGAGCTATCAAAAAGCAAGAGGTTTTAACAATACAGTGCTGTAGAAAATAAAGACAAAGCAGAACCTATCGGTACAAACAGTGCCTCCTGACTCCTCATTTTCCTCCATGACAAGGTCTTTATCCATTAGTCTTTTTAAATTCCTTTTTATCACAGTAAATTACTTTCATTCCTTGCCCCAAGCACTCCATCTCCACTATTCTTTTCTTTGGACTTCATTTCTCAGTTTTAACACTGACTTTTCTGTAGCTTTCATAAATGCATCAAGTCTTCTTTGTATATAAGTGAAATATAGATCAATATATAATTGATACAATTATTAACTCAGAATTATAAAACAACTTATTTGTTTTTACCTAAGTTTTAATCCTTGGACATAATACTAAAGCCCAGAACCTTGAGATATAGATATTTCACTACCTGTGAGTCTTGTTTTGTTTTGTTTTTTGTTTTTTGTTTATGGATGGCTGCTGTTTTTAAAGTAAAGTTAATGCCTACTCATTTTTTTCAAATAAAAATTTCAAGTACTGAAAGTAAAAATAATACTGAATCTCATATTTCTTTCCTTTTGATCTTTTTCTTCTGTGAAATAAAAATTTCACAGTGAATTATTCAGTAGCACACCTAGGCAAAATAGCACTTCTCATCATGGAACAAAATCAGGTAGCAAAACCTTCTTTAAATGTTCTGTTCTCCCTCCCTCCCTCCCTCACTCCCTCCCTCCCTCCCTTCCTTCCTTTCTCAGATTTAACATCTTTAGGACTCTAAAGATCTTGTATCAGGGCCAGGGATTTAGCTCAACAGCATAAGAGCCTACCTGGTAATCACCAAGGTCATGAGTTCAAGCCCCGGGTTAAAAAAAAAAAAAAAAACCTTGTATCAGTAGCCAGAAAAAGTAGCAGCATCAGACTTGGTTATTACTGTGCCTGGGAAGCCCTGGCATCCCTACATGGAGAAGGAGAAGGCAGGGCAGAGTCTACAAAGTACAAGCAGAGAAGCATTTCCAAGGAAGTTGCTGATCCCATCACATGGAAGACAGCTTCCGGTGAAACTTCATAAATGCTTGCTAGGATGAACATTTCGAAGGGTGGCTCAAGTCCAACATCATTCATGTAAATAAAATCAGCCAAGGAAATTTTGGCAATGGACACTGACATGAACTCACTCATCTGTTAAGGCTCCTGGGAAATTGAGGTACTGGGGCTTCTTCAGACATTCAGAACATAACAAAATTCAGCCCCCTTTCACAATGTGTGTTCACTCATTCTCTACACTCCTTTGATAATTAATGCATATGACCACTATGTAAGGCAAATTTCCTTTTAAATATTTAAATTTTGACTCCCAAACTAATTTAGGAGACCACTTATTCAGGAAACAGGTAGAAAATTTACCTTACACTGGCAAGATGAATGCAATAATGTGCATTGTGATTAACTCCGTAGTAAAAATACCAAAGACACAAGGGACAATCTCAATATTCCAGGGTCAACTCATTGTCTAGAAGAGAGGTTTGACAAGCAAGACCCTGCTGTCTGCAGGATGGCTGCAACCAGAGCCAAGCATAGCCCGCTGAAGTCTCTAGTTCTCATTTCTCTTTTTAGTGTGGGTTCAACACTGGCGCTCATGGCATTTTCCCTTCAGTAATTTCATTATAGGTATAGTCAGGTGCCTTTGCTGTCAAACCATGTTATTATAATAATAAGGAGCTATTGAAATACTAGAGTTAAATCTCTATAAAATAGAAATAATATTATTACTTTAACTGCCTAGAAAATGTAGCCTGCTTACTATATTGACACCCATGCTGATTTACAGCATAATTTTGCATTCTACAATGCCTTAAGACCCTTAATATGTGTCTAGTTTTATGACTATGGTTTGGTTTTGATTACACACATAAAATGTAAATGAGTAACTATAGATAATATGTCTTACATCATGAGCCAAAGGATCCCAATGTGCAAACTATAGTCCAAGAGAGTCAAAGGGTAAAGTCTGAAAGTTTCCTCCATGTTTTCAGACAGTGAACTCCTGCAAGATGTTGCAGTCAGCATCAGCTTGTCTAGGGAGGGTGTAGAACACTTGTAAAGCAACACCCGGGGGAAATCTCAGTGTGGTAAGATTTCAGGTTCCTGTGTGCTTACCTGGACTTTCTGCGGTTACCTGTCATTTTGGTCAGAATTCTGAAAATGGTCTCATGGACTCTTACAACTGTAAGGTCTCTTAGCAATCACCCCTGATAGCTTCGTGCCTTTGATCAGAACCTGCCGCTAGCCCACGGTGGATCTATATGATTCTACTGTCATTATTACCCTTAACGTCACCTCTGCAGTTTCACTCTCCGTTCAGAATCCAGCTCTATAGCAGCAGTCCCAATACCTACTCCTCTGATGCTTTCAAGTTTTATTCTCTGTTCTTCCACTGAAAGCCAGTTTTTCTGTGGTGCAGCTCTTTTGTGTTTCACTTGAAGAGTAAAAGCCTCCAAAAGAGACAATGGACTAATCCAGAGACACCCTGCAGGAGAAATCTAGGCTGCCCTGACTGCCTACCACACCCTAACTTTCCCCAGGAACCTGACCCGGCTGTTAGAGAACTGAAGCTCAGTCAACGATGTCACACCATAAATTATCTCCAATATGAGGATTCTAATTTCCTCATCCTTCAACTCCCAGCTTAACTACTTCATCCTCTTCACTGACTGATATTAATAATTAATATCATTTCCCTTGTGTCCCAAGTGCTTTGCATAAATCTCTATTGTAGTTAAGAGTCTGTCTCCCAGTGCAATTATGTAGTTTACTGAGGAAGTAACTCTATCTTATCACTTTCATATCTTCTATCCCTGGAATAGAAAAACTGTTTTAAAAATGTCTGAATGCAGAAGAAAATATCAAATGAAAAAATGACAATAGCATCCTCTTTTATTGAACATCAAGGATCATCTGAAATGGAGTGCAAAACAATGTGAAATCTTGTCTCCTCTTTTTATAACCATAAAGAAGGCTTATGAATATAGTCAGGCAATTCTAACCACAGTAGTAAATTCATTTCTGAAGACAAGGTAACTCTTCATGGTTTCTATACCCCTTGATAATTCTTTCTGATTTTATATATTTATTGTTTGTTCAGCTAATTCTCAATGCCCTGCATCCTCCAACAATGGTAACCAATTCCATACCTGCAGCACGGATGTGAGGTCTAGAAAAGTGCCAACATTTCCTTTTGTAAACACAGCCTTCGGCACATGGAATTGAATTCGGAAGTCTTTTCATTAATGTCACTTTTAAAATAAATTGATTTTAGAAACCATTGTCTGTAGTACTTCACTTGCTGTTTCTTCCGTTCAGCACCCTGTACTGTAATCTTCACGGAAGAACACTAGAGGGTTCTGCTTCCCATTTTTCAAAGGCTTTCATGTCAACCAAGCCAAGTACAATTACAGCTCTTCCCAGAAGAAGGAAAAGAATAATGTTGGCAATCGGGCGTCACCACCCAGAACCACAGAAAAAGCTGCAAATATACCCAAAACGGCTTTCTCAGCCTTTATAAACCCAGAAACCTACGTGGCACTTTCTATGGCTGGAGGCAGCACTTTGGGAAATTACCTTTAAAAAGCTAGCTAGAGGTCTACCGGAGCCTTGCAAATAGCCTAAAACCTGAGGAAAGATTGAATATATAAGCAGACTTGTTTTTAATAAGCCTGCCAATGGTACTCCTTTTTATTTTTCTTCCAAAGGACAAAACCAAATAATGGGCAAAATTTTCCCAACTGGTAAACACATTGAGATTTTCAACCAAAAACCCCTAAAAGCATTAGGACCAGTGATGAGAAACTAAGAAAATCATTAATTCCTTCTTTTCAAACTAAGAAGGAGAAATCGGTCATACTCAATCTGTATATTTTTCTCTCCACTTAGCATAACTATGGTCATAAAAAAAAGCACAAAATCAGGTATCATCTGTGTTTATAGACAGATAAGAGCCAGCTAAGTTGGTCACCCACATCTGTCAGAACTAACAAAGTAAATGCATCAGATAAAATTAATGAAGAGAAGCACAAAAGAAGAAAACCCTCTTGTCTCTCATGTCAAGAGACAATGCAGCTTTAATTTGTTGATTTCAGATTTGAGAGACTTTCTGGACTCCTATGGTACTTGGTTAGTGAATCGCCTCACTGGCTGATGCTCTCATCTCCCTGGTTCCCGTAGCCACTCCTAATTAAAATGAAAACCATACTGCTTCAATAATATGATCCTACCATTTCTCTTTTCAAAACTTCAAGGTAGCTTTTAATTGTATTAAAACCTGGAATTCAATTTAAAATCAATACTGGGGCCTTATGTCCATGCCTGAAATGTTCTTGAGTCTCTGACCCAACTGCTGGTCTCCCTGTTCTATGGGCCTGGGATGGCACAAGGGCCATCTGTCTTCACTCTAATAACATCCTGCTGTGACTGCCCCTTTTCTTGATTGTATCTTTCTCTGCTCCAATAAATAAACACTCAGAAGAGAGCAGCAATCAAGCGATGGCTTGATTGGGTGACCATCCATGCTGCACTGCTGTTCAAAAGTCCACATGCAACACACTTTGTCTTATTTCTTGTAAAACATAAACTCCATGTTTTCAGCTTGTCAGTGAGTTCGCCACACTCCTCATGGGGCCAGATCTAATACTCAGATCTGTGCCTCCAAAGCCAGAGGATGTAGATGCAGACATTTCATTTCAGTCATCCTCCCTCACTCTTCACTCCTGACTTAGTCCTTCCTTGGTCTATGAAAAATAAGGAACCCTGGCTTTCCTGCGTGCTGAACTTTCCGGCCATGTCCTTCCATAAAAGGAATGGGGTTTTGTTTCAGAGCCAAGGAATCTGCCTCCAAGGCTTTGGACTGGGTTGTGGAGGGTTTTTTTTTCCCCCTTTTCTTTTTTTAATGCTTTTAGACAACGTGGAAGTAGCTGGAATGTTGCCTTCAGTCTCAGCCGTCCTAGAAATTACTCAGTGTTTCAGGGCCTTGAGCCAGAAGCCACCTCCCTGCCATCCCTGCCACGTTAGCTCCAGCAATGATGTGGCTTCAGAAAGCCCGGTGTAATGGGATCTGTTTTCTGAGAGACCCTCTGCAAGGTCCGCAATAATTCCCACCAAAGCAGCTCCTCCATCTAGCTCCCACTAAGCTTCTTCAAAATTTAAACTACCAGGACTTAAAGAGCTGGTTGCAATCCACTTAAGCAAGCACCTTGACCCAGGGATGCCCTCCTCAGATGGGGCTTCTGTTTCTAACTTGTTGGCCACAAGAGGGGAGATTTCAGGACAGTAGTCTTTAAAAATTTCCTGCAGAGATGGTCCCTTAATATAATTGTTTCATCTAGTGCAGGCACCTTTGCTAATTTCCCCAAAGCACTATGCAGAAGCTGCAACAATGATCTGGACTTTCAGAATCTAGTCAAGCTTCACATATGCAAATGATTTTTTTTTTTTTCATTTTGGGAAGAGAATGCTTGTTCCCAGGTCCTGGATTTTGAGCCAACTTCTCTGCAAATGCCAGCGTGGTAAATGGTCCTTAGGATCAGAGGCTTCTCAACCCAGAGCTGAAGTACTAGAACCAGAGTCTCATCAGCAAGAGAATTTGAGAAATTCAGCTTGAATAAAGAAGCGAGGCAACTGTGCACTGGGTGGGTGGGTTCTGCAAGAAAAATGGATCTCTGATTCCAGGCAGTCGCACAGGAAGTCTTGCTCCACCAGCTTTGCTGACTCATGTGAAGACCTACTCTCTGTCTGCATACACCGTGAAAGAGAATCAGGGTTGGGGTCTTGTTGAATTAGACATGTTATTTCGCATCACTGAATCTTAGTAACTTCATCGATGAAAACTCCTCTCCTCTGCTCATAGCCAATCCTTCTCCATCATTGTTTAATCTTAGGGTCCACTTGATTGTCCAGTCTCATCTCAGGTCACTCACAGAAGAGCTTTCTTTCCATTAGGAACCTTGTTGATCTTAGATCTTAATACCTAAAAGATACTTGGAGCAATGACTATTGATAGAATGGGCGAATGCTAGGAAATCCTATTCATCTCATTTTCTGTCTGCCACTAGCAAATTTTGACCTCATGCAAGTTATCTGAGCCAATGCCTACAGTTTCTTCATCTGTAAAACAAGATCTCTGAACTACAGAATATTTGTTTCTTGAGATGGGAGTGTAGCTCAGTGGTAGAGTACTCACCTAGTATATACAAGGCCCTGGGTTAAAGGAGTACTTGCCTAGAATACAAAAGGTTCTGGGTTAGAAACCTGTTTTGTTTTGTTTTGCTGTTTTTTTGATACCGGGGATTGAACTTATCGCCTCTCACTTGCCAGGCAGGTACTGTGCCACTGAGCTATATCCTGGGTCTAAGCCTAATTTTTTTTAAGGCGGTGAAGAGCTGAGGCTCAGCAAAGATAAGAAGATCACCTCCAAGCCAGGGCATGTTAGGATGAGGTCAGGACACAAGTCCCAGCAGTCTAACTGGACTGAGTCACCACAGGTCATCCTTCTGATGTAAGACGTGCTTCGGGTGAAAGTTCAGCAATAAAAGGCAGCCCAGCGAGACACCAGAACAGCTCTTAACAGCCTGTAAAACAGAGAGAGTAATAATAATGTCAACTTAAGGGGCTGCCAGATAAATAAGTAACTAAATGTAGGCAGAGAGAAGAAATGGGTGTAATCCCTATACATTTATCAGAAATAATAACATCGAGTCTAAAACCACAAATTGAAGAATTTGAAACAGTGTCAGCCCTTCCTGACTTCGGGACATTCATCTTCATGGACATTTTACTTCCCTAAGTGAGATCAGTTTTATTATTTTCCTTCATTAAAGATGTCAGAAGTGAAGAAACATTAGGAAAATTGCACTGTTCATTCTTTGAACTTTTATTACTTACTGTTATTAGTGTGCTCTAGCCACAGTACTGTGACATAGCTTTCCCTGTGTTAGAAAATTATATGGTCATTTTGTTATTCAGAAAAGTTTGCTGAGATTGAAGTTGAAAGAGTTATGAACTATGGATAACCCATATACTGCTAAGTGATTGCTACATTATTATTTTTCTCAAAATTATTCTACCAAAAAACACAGATTTATTTGGAATGACTCAGAACAACGAAATAAATACAGTACTGATTTCAAATGCAAATGCCGTGTCATTTCTAAATGAGTCAACCTTCAAAAGAATGATAAGACAACCACATAATTTCTGCATGTCAAAGAGTTTTAAAGGTGATAGCTAGTAAATTGAAGTACACATCAAAGTTTTTCAAATAAAAATGTTAAATATAAGTTACTTCTTCATACCTATCTAAAGCCTGTCAGGTACAGGGGAAAATAACCTGTTAACTGAGCCATTCCCACCTCCCAGGAATGGCCAGTGGCAGCCTTCTGGTCCCAGCTCTGTGGCTGTGTCCTTGAGTTCTAGCCTCTCCAGCAGTAATCATGGCAGAGCTGCAGTGTGTCAAGTCCAGGTGGCAAAGTCAGCTGGGACACATCAGAATGCCAGGTGCAAAAGGTATTTCTGAATCTGTCAAGAATCTAGCCTAGGCTAATGGGTAGCTTGACTAAGGTGATCACTTCACCTCAGCAAGGAAGGATACAGAGTGACAACAAGCAGACATCCCCCCAAGGAAAACATTTAGGGTAGCTCTAGACTAGCCATGCCCACGAGCTGTCTTGGGCTCTTGGCTGTGGGTGTTCAAATTAGCTCCAACATCTGTTTTCACCACCTGTTAAAACCTGAGCCCCCTCTCCTCAGCCAGGTTATAGTCACAATTTTTTAAAGAGATTGACACTACCTGTTGGTAATTTATGAGTGAGTGGGCTGAGAATCAAGGAGGTGGAAAAATCGTGACGTGCAAATGAGTATTCCCTCCCCTTATGGATCAGAACATTAATCATACAATAAATACTCCTGTTCTTCACGTGGAGAATGCACATGACCTTAAATTCACAAAGACTTGTAAAATGCAGTATGCTTCTCTGTTCCCAAGGGTGGAGGCTGAGTCAACTATTGCTTTTTCACTGGGATGTAAGGCATGGTAAACAATCCAACCGGAAACGATAACGTCCAGTCCAGCCCCTGAGTAGCCGGTTTCTGCTCCCTAAGCAGAGTCAGTACACTGCTCCTTTAAGGCACTGGGGTTTGCTAACTCGTCAGAGGAGGAGCTCTGCCCTCCCTGGACTGAGTCAGACTGAGCTGTTCAGAGGAATGCAAGCTCCCCCTTGGCCCCTGCAAGCCCCCAAGTTTCCACTGTGCAAAGACAGCCCAGCCCCCCACGGGAGAGTTCCCACCCCCCGACCTCCAGACACACAGACTACAGTATTCCTACAGAGAGCGCCAGAATGTTCCAAAGGCCTGCGAAAATTAGAAGCATACTTCATGACTCAAGCAAAGCCTACCCTCCTCATCCAGGAGGACCACCGAGGGAAGGCAGCTGCGGGGTGGGCCAGCCCAGACTGAGGCCGGGGCGGGGACAAGGGTCGGCTCTCCTGCGTGTCCTCCTGTACCCCCACCACACACACACACTAGTACTGTAAGTCACTGTCTCAGCCAAGGGGGACAAGATGGCAAGTTTCAAGGCAACTTGAATCACAGCTTCCCCCACCCACCCATATGTGAGAAAGGAGAGAGGAAGGAAAGAAAGAAGAAAGGAGAAAGAATCAGATAAGTGAACTGAAAGAAGAAATAAAAAAGAAACAAAGAAAAGTTCTTTTCTCCTTCCCTCCTCCACGCTGAGAAATTTTGGCAGCTTCTAATCTTGCTAACATTCCCAAGAGTACGTTTCAAAAAAAAAAAGAAAAAAATAGCTTATTCAAGAGACCAGCACAATTCAGTGCACACACTTCCAACTTCTACCACAAGTGTTAAGAATGACAGCAGCGAGGCAGCCATAAAACTGGGCCTCATGGAGGAAGAGGGGAGGGACAGAGGAGAAGGAGGAATGTAGCCCTCTGGGACCATGAATGCCACTCTTAGAAAGAATCCTGTAGGCTGTGGCTCAGGACTGGGGAGGCTGAAGCAGGCAGATCCTAAGTTTGATCCCAATCTGGACAACCAGCCAATTAATGAAACTCTAAAAAACAGGGAGTAGGGATGTAGCTCCAGCTGAAGGCCCTGAGTTCAATCCCCGGCACTGCAATAGAAAATACCTCCTGCACAGAGCTGTCTCTGCTCCCAAGGCTGCAGTGGAATCAGCTGTAGGAAAACCATTGCATAATTTCATTTCCAAATGTTTCTTTTTTGTTTGATCTATTGTATGAAGTAATATCAAAAAAAGGTCTCCTTTAAATACAAAGAACCAATGGATATTAACATAGATTATTACATGAAAGATGGCCTTCTTTTCTTCCACAAATTGTGTAAACGATATAAGTTGGCTAGGTAAGTAAATAATTGGCCTAAAAGCAGAAATTTAAATTTTGCTTCATAAGAGTTTTATGTAACACTGGTTACTTCATGTTCTGTGATTATTTTGACTTTAAGTTGAAACATTAAAATGGCAACTAAAGATCTGCTCATAACTTATTCTTAAAGTATGCATCCTCATATGCGACTTTTAACAATATATATTGCTTTTACAACGGTACAACTTTCTTTACTTAATCTTGTCCACCTAGCAACACATTTATCCACAGATCAAATGAATTTTTAGGTGAAGATACGAAAGAGTCAAAAACCATTCAAGGAACTATTGATTTCATGTTTCTCCTGAAGACCTGAAGGTTTCCTTTCTGCAATCAACTCATTAGCTTGGAATTCACAATCTTTAATAACCTGGTTGAAACTTTCTTGTTTGCTTTTGTTTGTTCTCCTACTATTCATTTTAAGTTCTTTCTTCACTTTAAATCCCACCAAATCCACCATTTACCTCCTCATAACTTCTCTCATGCTATTTCCTTAAAAAAAAAAAAAAGACTTTTTTCCACTCCCCTTCCTCTGACTGTTTTGCCAGCATCTAAGCTCTTCCGACTGTTTCTTTGCTTCTTGCTTGCTTTTTGTGGAACTGAGACTTGAACCCAGGATGTTCACACTGAGCTACACCCCAATCCTTTTGAAATTTTTAGTGTGAGACGGGCTCTCACCGTTGCTGGGGCTGAGTTCAAACTTGGAAGCCTCCTGCCTCAGACTCCCAGAACGCTGGGATCACAGATACGCCAACTATGCCAAGTTCCAACTGTGTTTTCTTGTATAGATTGTTGATTTATGGCCTCTATTTTGGTTCCTTGTGTCTCTTATGCATGTCAGTGGATTATATTTCCTTTTCGCTTTTTATAGTCATGCTCCCCGACTATGTTTATCCTTCATGTTTTAAAAAGTACAAAATTTCCTAAAGACTCCCCAAAAGTCAAGACAGAAAATGCCAGGTAGAATAATATATTTTCCTCAGCCATCTAGCAGAAGCTCTGTTAGTGTATATAGATATCATCAAGATACAAACAAAGCAACATGTTAGGTCTGAGCCAGACAGATCTGTCAGGCAACAAGCACAACTCAAATAACAATATCAGGCCGGTTCCCAGAAATCCTCTGTACCCCTGCTCCAGATCACCACCCCGCATCTGTGGCTCCTGGCCTTGGAATCCTGAGTTGGCCAAGCATGTCCATTTGCCTGATTCAGTTTGCTTAATCGATATAAAATAGGTTTATTATGAGACCTAAAATGTTCTTGTCCATTCCTCTAAAAATCCTCATCAGAGCTGCTACTGAAAGTCCTTATGTTCCAGGGGTGGTGAAACACTCCACCAAGTTGCCTAAAGGTGAAAATTAATTTATTCACAAGATATGAATAGTTTTCTCTGCCTTCCCCACCCTATTATGTGCTTCCCGAAGCATAAATACCTTCTCCACCGAGCTGCCCTGCCCCACCCCCACCCCCACCCCCATTCCACCCCCACCCCCACCCCGTAAAAAAAACCCTGCTTGCTGAAAGGGTCGGAGACTTTCAAAAAGCATTTCCATCGATTCCTCAGAAAGCAATGTGCAGTGCAGCTGTCCCTAGCCTCGTGCTGGCCTCTCACATTCCTCTCTCTTGCCTTTCTTCCAAGCCCTCTCCCCGCCCTCAGGCATACTTTCCATGTCTGTTATTGCCCTTTCCTGCTTGGTCTCCCCTGCGCCCTTTCATTCCCAGCTCACCAGGAGCCTGTGGGGGAGGGAGGAAGCAGGCTTGGGCTGGGGGTGGGGGGGACAGACCCCGCAGGTTGCTGCCTCTTCGCAGACACTGGAGGAGTCACTGACGCTCCAAAGCAACTAAAGCATTTTAAAAGAAGATGCATACATACATCTTTCAAACAACTCAAAATGACAGAAATTATTCTGCCCTTTATGGTTGAGAGAGAGAGAAAGAGAGAGAGAGAGAGAGAGAGAGAGAGAGAACACTCTGGTTGAGGAAAATAACGCATGCCTCTGAAATATTACCAGATATAAATCACTGTTTCAGAGCTGCAGATTTTCCCGCATAAAATCCAGAATTTGAAGATCACTTTCTATAGTCCTAAACAAAACAACCACTAGGTCCAAGAGAAATTTACTTAACATCTTCACTTAACCTCCTATGGGTGGGGAGGTTGTCCTTAGTCAGTGTTAACTGTTTTTCCTCTTTTCTAGATCAGCTCAAGTGAAGAATTAAAACACAATCCTCAAGCTTCCCAAAGTGAACACTACCAGGCTTCACCTAGAAATGCAAGTGAGTGCATTGGGTCAGGGAGAACAAGTAGGGGGCACAGTGAAGTGGGGGTGACCTCCACCGAGGAACTGTGAGCAAGGGTATTAGAGATCTCAAATCTAAAGCTAGAAAATAGAGGCAGGAAACCAGGGCAGTGTCTTCCCCATGAAAAGCAATCTGTTTATCCACCTGTCCTGTGTGCATACATATATATTCTCCAACTCAGTATTTACTCACTACTTATAACATTCCAGGTACCTTTGGCTCCTCAAGTCATAGCAAAGAACAAAAACAAAGCCCCTACTCTCCTGAACTTTATCTTCCGCTGGGGTAAGACAGAAAGGACACATGAGGGTGATATCAAGGCATGAGGGTGGATGTAATAATCTCAGCTGTTTAGAGGCTGAGATAGGATTGCAGATTTAAGCCCACCTTAGACAAATTAGCAAAATCCTGTCTTAAAATAAAATATAAAATAAAATAAATCATCACAGAAAAAACACTAGAGCAAACACCTGAAAAGCTCATGTCAGTAAGGCCTGAGGATAACTACAGAAAATTGATTCACGCACAGCAATAGTCCATGCCAAGGCCCTAGTGTGCCTCAGGGGCAGCCAGGCACCCGGAGCCAGGGAGCTGGCTGAAGGGAAGGACAACAGGGTAGGGAGCATCAAAGGGGTGACAGTGTTCACCCCACAGAAGCCACTGAGCAGAAGATGGACTTGCACTTGGAAGGGTTGTTGATGACTTTGAGTGAAGATTTGACGTGATCTTAAATATTTTTAAAGGATCCTCTACTACTGAATATAGAATAAAGTAAAACAGTAGTGGTAAAAGTGGCAAGAAATAGTGAGGGTTTTTGTGGGACTTTTGTTTGTTTTGTTTTGTCGATATTCTGTTGTGTGTGTGTGTGTGTATCTGTGTGTACCTGATAACAGATTGCCAAAATCCAATAGAGAGTCTAAAACACACTGGAGAAGCTGAGTGTAATAGAAATCCAAGATGATTTCCAGGTTCTTGGCCTGAGCAACCAAAAAGCTAGAGTTGCCACTTACTATGATATAGAGTAGAATGGAGTCTTGAAAGAGGTTCATTTCCTGTTTTGTCTTTCTTTCTATAAGATACATTACACCCTGATTGCGTGCTAGTAGTGTTGGAGAAGAGAGAGAGACAGAGACAGAGAGACAGAGTCAGACAGAAAGAGGAGGAAGAGAAAAGAAAAAAGTGAGAGAGAAAAAGGGAAGGAAAGAAAGGAAGAAAGAAGGAACAGAAATGTTGGAACATGAGGAATACTGACTAGAATGATGTCCTTAATGAGGGAAAGACATCGCATTACAGTGATCCATCCACATCCATGTTTATAACAGTGTGGCTCATAATAACTAAATCGTGGAGGTGACTCACACCCACCAGCAGATAAATGGATAAAGAAAATGTGGTTGATACCAATTATCGCTCTGCCCTAAAGGAAGACAGACTCGAGTCTTTTGTAGTAAAATGGATGCACCTTGAAACCGTGATGTTAAGTGAAGTAAATCAGATACAGAAGGTTAAATATTAAATGGTTTCTCCCGTATGAGGAAACTAGAATAAAAATAAAGAGCAAAATCAAGGACAGATAATAGGAAATAGGAAGGCAGGTGGTTCTCAAAGGGGAAGAGGATCGAGAGCTAGAGGGAGCTGAGGGAGGAGGAAAGGGACAAGGAATAAAAGAAAGGAACTGAGTGTGTTGCATGTACTAACTCCACGCAAGGCTGATAAACATTATGAACTGCAAACACATACAAAAAGAACAGAAGGTGTGAACAAGAGATGGGTGAAGTAGGGAGGGAGGGAAGGAAAGGGGAATGGAAAAGGAATTAAGATGTTATATATGTGTAGCAACTTCCCACAAGCAGTGTACTACACATGTACATGTGTACTCATAAGCAAAATAAATTGAAGAAAAAAGAAAGTACTTTGGAGTAGAAAGTCCAAGTAGTACAATGAAAGGAGAAGAAGGAGGAGGAGAAAAGAAGGAGAAGGAGGAAGAGAAGGAGGGGGAGGGGAGATTGAAGAGGTGGAGGAAGAAGGAGAAAGGAAAGAGGCAGCAGTCACAGCAGAGGTATGGGAGCCAGGAGCAGCACTTGGGAACAGGGCAGAGCTGCAGATGCACTAGAAGTAACCTTTTGTGTCTGGTTTTTATTTTTGGTTTTGGTATATTTTTTATTGTTGTTTTGTGTGTGTGTGTGTGTGTGTGTTTTTAATTTGCATATTTTCCAGCCATGGTTCATGGTATAGTAGGCAACAATACTTTGCTCCTTTTTGTGACTAATATTCGTTGTATGAGTATACCACATTTTGTTGATTCATTCATCAGTTAATGGATGTTTGAGTCATGTCCACCTTTTGGCTACTGTACTTCTTGCTACTCTTGTTTGATACACATATTCAATTATTTTGTGTGCATACCTGTGAGTATACTCTTGTTATGGATTGAAAACTGGTGGTCAACTTAATGCCAGCTGGATTACATCAGCATGGCACTGGGCATAGATGTTTCACCTGAGGAAAGTTGCCCGTATAAATGGAGATGTGGAGAAGGAGAAGCTACTCACGTTAGTTGCATTAAGATATTGAGGTGTTGTGGGTTCTTGTACAAGTTGCTGTTTGAGCCACTGGTTCTCCTGGAGAAGCTCTGGTCTTCACATTGAGCATTGCTTCCTGGCTCCGGAGGGGAAAACATGTGCTGCTTGGTCTCCAGGATGAACTCGTCACGCTGGCTTCCTGGAATGTACTCAACTGTGCTTGTTGTTGGAGGAGCTTGGGGCCTCCGTGTGGTTGAGGATGGCTGTGGTGCTTTTCAGGACAGCCCTGGTGTTTGTTCTGAGTGTAACTTCTCAGCTCCAGCATAGAACCCTCAACCTACCAGCACAGCTCCTTCACCCCACTGGCATAGACTTTCTGGCTTCCACCGCTGACCTTTGGGCCTTCCCAGCACGGATCCATAAAAGAGACTGGCGTGAGTCCTTCTTGTGGGCTCCTAGGCTTCCAGTTGGACTCCTGGGAGGCATCGTTGTGAGCACTGGGTCTTTATCTGGACTCATGTGGGACATTGCTGTGGGATTCATGGCCTTCGCTGAATATTCTATGTCTTTAGTGATGTGGATAGATTTCCTGCATTTTCTCGTGTTAAGCTTGTGTGACATCATAAAAATAATATTGTAAACTCCATGTCCTTATTCTAATTGTTCTCTGTATAACCCATGACTACAACATTCTGTGAGTAGAATTGTTGAGTAGCATGATTAATTTTTTGAGGAACCACCAAATGTTTTCCATAATGGCTCCCCATCAACTTTTAGACATGCTCATATCTTTCCCATTGAAACAAACAAAGAAGCAAACAAAACTGAACTCCATGCTCTCCTCCAGCTACCAGTCTTTCTGTTACCTCCTTCTCAGAGCAGCTTCCTGGAGAAAGTTGTGTATGGGCTCATCCATTCCCAGGCCGTCACTGTAGCCACCCAGCATTGCCCTGCCATGTGCCTTTCTCTTTTCTTCTCTGCCTTTTCTTTTCAGCACTGGTTCTGGCACTCCTCCCACCGGTTCTCCAAACATATCTCTTCACTCAACAGTTCAAGCAACCCCTCAGCCTTCCTGTTTTGGTAAAATCCTACGCTGTAGTGTTACATATTAAATTACATTCCTCCAGAACTCAGTGAGGTCCTGAGTGGCTCAAATTGTGACTACGTCTGGAAGTACAGCCTTCAAAGAGGAAGTTGAGGCAAAATGAGTGTGCAGAGTGAACTATGATCCAGCTAACAATGTCCCTAGAATAGATTAGGTCACAGACTGAGAGATCAGCCAGTGAAGACACAAAAAGGACACCGTTTGTAAGCCAAAGACAGGGGCCTTGAAGAAACCAACCTGCTAACATATTGACCTTCAACTGTTACCCTCCAGAACTATGAGAAAATCAAGTTCTGTGGCATTTTGTTGGTGTGGCCCTACCGGATCGATACAACAGCCCTGCAGCTGACTTCCTCCAGTTCACGGGCCAGAAAATTTATTCTATTTTCTTATTCTTTATGTTTTATATTCCTGTTTTTTAATTGATGTTCATTTAATTTTTAAAATGCAAATTACTGATTAATCTTGCATGTCTTGACTATAAGTTACAGCAGGGTGGTGATTATTCCTGTTCTTATTTATCTTTTTAGTTCAGGTATACAGCAGAGTGATTAGCATGAAGCAGAAATTTAATGAATGTTTCTCAAGTAAGTGAGAAAATGAATGAAGAAATAAATAAATATGGCTTGTTTAACTGAACAGTCCAGGTTCCTTTCATTTATTGAACTTTAAAAATATAATTTAGCAAGCATGAACTAGCAGGTCCTTTGATAGGTGGTCTTATCTTTACAAAATTTTTTTAAATTAATGACTCCAAGAAAAGAAACCAAAATGGAAATAAAATTAAATGCCTAAAGACCAGTCCTCTGGGAAGTGAATTTACAAACTGCTCTGGGAGCCTGAATTAAGGAAGAATCAGCACAGCACAGAGTCAGAGATTTCACTAAAGCAGATGAATCAGGATTTGGGTCTTGAAAAGCAGGAGAAGTCCAGAAGAGCAAATGGAAATTCAGGATCAGAAAAGCTGCTAAGCAGAGATGTTTGGGAAATACCAAAGAGTTTTATGCCACTCAAGTTACTGCCCGTTAATGACTGCAGATTTTTATATGATTTCTTAAAACTAAAAGAAACTTGAGCTCAAATTAACAACAGCCTAAAACTAGACAAGTGTCTACTACAGGAATTTTCAGAGCCTTTACCATGCTCATGTACATGTGAGTTCTCAAAAGAATGCAATATGTATTTCCTCAACTTCTGCGACTTTTTAACTCCTTTTTCTTTTTAAAGCATGTGTCACAGCCCTATTATTCTGTTTTCTCCTCTTTGGGAAACTAATGGTCAAAGTATGGTATATTATAGAGGGAATGACTAAGACATTATCTAGAAAAATAGGCTAGCATTTAACCATAAATCACAGAATCAGTGAGAAACACTCAAAACACAATAAGATGTCATTCAATTATCTTAGGGAATTAGCATCTAGACAGGAAGAAAGTTGAATAGACTCAGTCAGTAAATACATTATCCAAATCTTATTATGCAGTGAAGCAACTTGGGTAAGAGAGTATAGACTTAAATCCCATATCAAAATTAAGTAATATGGTAACTTTAATCTAGTGATCTTTTTAAAATTAGAGATCCCCTGTGGGAATGAGTGAAAAGAGCATTTAGAGTATTTTCACTGTCATTGTCAAGCAAGCACCCAGTAGAAAATCACTATGTAGGTTATCGATTTTATAAATAATTTGTCTACTCAGTATATAAGTAATGCCCATTCTCTAGGAAGTGCACAATGTTTGCCATGGTAAAACTGTTGGTTGGCAAGTGGATAAGATTTGGATATGTATGACAAATACCTAAAAATTACATTTTTTAAGTAGGTTGCATCTAGGCAGTTCAGAGTAACCATAGAAGGTCTGTGGTCATCAAACATGCACGCCACTCCTGGTTTTCTACTTTAGTATCCCTAAGACTGATTTGGTTTTCAATATCATCTCACAGTCCAAAACGGCAATGGGAAGACAGAGGAGTGGCAGTCAGATAAAAAGGGTTGGATTCCCAAGTAAGCCATTTTCCTTTAAGCTGGACAATTTATCATGGCCACCTTTAAATGAAAAACTATTTAGAAAATATAACGTACTTGGCTTACCACTTACCAAAACTCTGTTACTAAGGAGACCCTTAAGGACTAGAAACCTCATGGCAGCCAGCAGTCTCTGCTACAATAGGTGTCATTTAACCTTAGAGAATTTAGAAGTAAATAAATATACAGATGACAAAGTAGAATCATATCCTTCATTTGGGAGTTTTCGATAAGCAAATGAATAAAGTCAGTATTTTTATATTTTCAGTGTGTGACACTTAGAATTTTGGAGAATGCAATGAATTAGGCCTGTGAGTCCCATTTAAATGGCATGGTAGAAGAGAATTTTACTAATGTTGATAAGTTTATGCATAGTAAAGCTGTTAAAAAGAATCTAAGTTTCATCATCACTGAAAGTTTAATCTGTGATATTTCTTAAGACTTACTTAAATAATTAAAAATATTGTCTGTTAATTAGATTGCTTAAAGCCCTAAAAAGTCAAATTTTAAATTTTTAATTGTTTGAAATGTCTAAACAATTTTAATTATGTAGAATTTTAAGACTTGATTTTTAAAAGCGATTGCGGAGCACACGCACATTGAGGATTAAACCCAGCGTCTCACCGTGTCAGGCAACTGCACTACCATCATGCCCTATCTTCAGCCCTGTTATGCTGTATTTTAACAGGGCAAGAAGATTTCTAAGTTGAATGCAAAAAGACTAAGAATAAATATGAAGTTTTTTTGTGTAAAAAGTTGTATATTAATTTAAAAATCCAGAAGAATCACAGTTTTCTGTGCATAAAAACTGCCCTCAATAGCACCAGAAAAAAACTTCACATTAATATGCACATGTTTATGAAAGACAGGCATATAATAAAAGAATAAAATCTTTTTTTTTTTTTTCCTGGTACCAGGGATTGAACTCACAACCTTGCACTTGCCAGGCAGGCACGTTACTGTTGAGCTATATCCCCCAAAGGAATAAAATCTTAAATATTTGGTTTCTTCTTCTTCTTCTTCTTCTTCTTCTTCTTCTTCTTCTTCTTCTTCTTCTTCTTCTTCTTCTTCTTCTTCTTCTTCTTCTTCTCCTTCTCCTTCTCCTTCTCCTTCTCCTTCTCCTCCTTCTTCTTCTCCTTCTTCTTCTTTTCTTCTTTAAATAAAGTAAGTTCATTGGAACTTTTGAAAGAAGAGAATGCCATGCTCACATTAGGGTTTTTCAGGTTAGTTCTGATGAAAATAAAGCCCCAACTCCAACACTACCAAACCAACACACACTCCCAGGAGCTACATTTCTGATCACCACTACATTTTATGCACCCTGGATGACAAGCATTTCATTTCATAGAATTTTGTTTGTTTGTTGGTTGGTTGGTTGGTTTTTTGCTTGTTTTCCTTTTGTTTTTTGTTTGCTTGGTTTTCTTTCTTTCTTTCTTTCTTTCTTTCTTTCTTTCTTTCTTTCTTTCTTTCTTTCTTTCTTTTTTTGCCTATGTCCCCAGTAAACCATGAGGTAACACTACTTTATTCATTTTTTGATTCTTTTTTGGTGCCTAACATAGGTCCATGTACATCATAGTCATATACTGTACATGTCAGCCAGACAGAAAGTAATCAAAATACAGAACCCAGGACTCCATTTTGCATTCAGTGCGATCCCACCAGGTTGTAGCCACCACCTAACACCCATACCTAAAAGGGGCTGATCTCTCCTTTCCTCTCACTTTCAAATATTTATTGCAATTATAATTAAATAAACAGCAAGTCTTAATTATTAATTTTTTTGCCCAAGATACATCTAGCACCAAAGAAAAACAACTGGCTTCTCCAGCCTTTCCTATCAACAGGTTTTCAGCTGTGTACTCACTTGCAAATGATTACACCTTCGCAGGAAAGAAATGTGTTTGGGCTGGAAAAGTCCCCGAAGGCCCACAGGGTGGGCATTCGATTCCTTGATGAAAAGCCTAGCTTCTCTTTCAGGAAAGCAGGAAATTAGAAAAGGGGCAAAGGACCATTTGCTTCGGTGCCCAAAGCAACACCAATTTCAGCAAGGACTCCGAGCGACAAGATGGTGGAATTAAACAATCCAGAAAAAAAAAAAAAATCTATTGTCTATGACTGTCTTAACTATCAAATGACTTAGAAAATAACTTCAAAATAATTCCCCAACCAAGGACAATATTTTGACAGTGTATACATTGAAAGGGAATTGGGGAGGATGTTTTAGGGAATTTTTACAAAATAAGACACATCATCTTTTCAGATCTTGGAGAGATAAATAAATATTAATATGACAAAAATCCTTTGATATACCGTTTAATTCTAAGATCATGTTTTTGTGTATGAGTTATTTCTGTTAGTATAAGTGTATATGTTCCTTTGCACCTCTCCCTTTCCTTCTGTTAATTATACTGTAAAAATCAAACCTGTAGGAACTGCTTCTTAACATTCAATCATTACCCACCCTGGCTGTTGTAATTTTTTTCTTTTCTGATTACAGAGAAATTTTTCTTTCTATTGCCTATACTTCTCTCTAGCACATTAATTATCTTTCCTGTGACAAGCCCCTAATCCATTTTTTTCTGTGAAATCTGTAGCACTTAATGACGATTATTCTCACTTTGTAAAGGCTTTAGAAGGGACTTTTCAGATCCCGTCTAAATGAGGCCTCTTAAGTCATATGATGTGCTCAGATTTGAGCCCTGGCCTCTCAGATTTGATTAGCAGATCCCAATGGTTTGCTCCTTCTGTACTCAGCTCTGTGATTTTAGCAAGAAAAAAAAAAGAAAAAAGAAAAACAAGAGTAGCTATAATAACAATAGCAGGATAATAGCAGGAACAAGCCAGAGAGGAGAAGGCTCATCTGCCATATGCACTACAACTGAATGCACTCATTAGCCCCAGATGTCTGGTCATTTGAAATGGGGACCTTTCTGCCTCATATCTTAGGTAGGCTGAGAGTAAAAACTATATGTATAAATAAGAGCCTATTCTACGGGGGCTCAGAATTAGTAACTATAGCCTCTGATTCTTCCTGCATTTTCCTCATCTTCCTGTATTTTAAACAATCAGTACTTTGTCATTATGGGCTCTGCTTTCACTGCTTCCCCTCTGGAAAAAAACAAAGCAAAACAAAAAAGAAAGAACGTTATGTATTAACTCCCAGTTCTGAGTAAATAGGGTCTGACTCTGAAAAGAAGTCACTGTGACTGTTGCTAAAAGAGCTTGAAAGACATACTTCGACCTTCTCTCACACTTAAGAGGAAAATCACATTCCAGCCTTGCATTGCCAGGAACATACATGCCTACACTGTAGTTTGATTTGGGGTTTCCAATGCTACAATCTTCTCTCAAACTGGTGACATATGTACAAACAAAGAAGTTTTGAGTCAGGGTTATGCAGCTGGCAACTTCTCGACTGCCTGTGGCTGGAATGGCACAAAAAGTCTGGGAACAAGATATCATAAATTTGACATAAACCTGAAGTACAGAAAGTAAATGACAGCCTTTTTCAGTCACTGAGATTCAACTGGCATCTTCTGTCCCTGGGAACCAAATGAGAAAGGAGTAATGGCAACCAAAAGAACATGAATCAACACTTATTACAAGTCCACCAACGTAGTTTCTTCACCAGTTCTTTCAATCAGTGAAACAAATTTATAAGGAAGATTTTTTTTTTGCTACTTTTAAAGATGCAGGGGAAATGTAGTGCAAAGTTGTGTTAACTTGCCCCAAGATATGAGTTTAGAAAATACTACAAGCATTGAGTTCCTAAGGTGGAATTCTGTTACCTCACCACCTGTATTCATCACTACCTCTTCTTCGCTAGATCCTCTCATCATAGAACTCCAAATATAACAACAATACCCAACCCAACTGAACCGTTGCCTGAATCCCATATTTTCCAATCCATAGCTAAGCCCAGGAAAAGAGTTTTGATGGAACCCAACAAGCCAGCCAGCATGGAAAGAAACAATCATTAGATGCAAATCTGTATAGTATGGACAGGGTACAAACCTGAAAAGAAACACAGTAATAGCACTTTACATAAAATGTCTTTCATTTGCTATCCAAGACAATCAAGATTCTAGAACGTGGCCTGCGATGTCTACCTTTCAGTCCTCAAGCGTGCTGTTCCTCTGCCTAAAAATTCTTTCTTCTTGGGGCTGGAGATTTAGCTCAGTGGCATAAGCGCCTGCCTCGCAAGCACGCAGTCTTGAGTTTGATCCTTGGTACCAATTAAAAAAAATTTTTTTTTCTTCTTGTTCTTTGTCTTGCCTCACCCAAACCCTGACTTCAATTGGAAACTCTTATTGTTTGCTCCCAACTTAATTTAAAACTTGCTTTCTCTAAGAGGCCTTCCCTGACCTCCTACACCTCACTATGGGCTCTGGTGGCCCCCTGTACTTTGCTTATTATAAAACGTATTATCATTTTTCATAATTTCTTGCTTTATTGCCCTTTCTTCTTCCTGGATTAAGCATTCTATGAAAGACTGAAAGCACTTAACTCATCCTGGGCCCTCTAGGAATGATGGGATGAATCAGCAGCATATCTCCAACAGTACAGGACACTAAACCCTGAATTTGTTCTATGGGCAAGAGAAGTGTCCTTTTTCTAAAAACTCTAAAAAAAAACAAGATCAGTTGTTTCTAAGAGAAGTTAACTGTCTTTTCCAGGTCCCTTCTAGTCCCACAACTCTTTTTTTTTTTTTTTTTGACAAATATGCCAACACAATTTTTAGATTAATAATAGCACTGCCATCATTATTTTGCCACTTGAGCAGATAAGTGTCTGAGATGGAAGAGAGTGACAGGCCCGGTCCCCTCATCTAATCAAGCCCCGAGCAGCTCTTGTCTCGAGGTGCAATGGCCACCTTCTCAGCGTTATTGCCATTAGAGAAAAGAGGCGAGAAGGAGATTTTTGCCAAGTAGAGTTCTTTAGTCTGTGCAGTTTTACCCTCACCAGTGGTTAATTTACGGACCTCACATCCTTTACTCTAGGGTATGTAGATATTTTTTGAAATCCCATATGAGCTGTGTGAATTTCTATAGAAATATTGACTATGTTCCCCTTAAAAAATGACCAATTTAGAATATCATTCTTAATCAGCCAATACTATCAATTAATCTGCAGTTTCTTTCAGCTTCAAAACAATGGCATTGGCCAGGTTGGTGGACAGGGTTTTAATATACCTTTCTAGATTAATGATCATTGTGAATGGAAGGTTACATCATTTTTCTGCATGGCTCAAATATCCCTTACTGTTGAGTTTTTAAACTGAACTATTCAGTGAAAACCAATAGTGAAAAACACAGGGCACTGATTATTAACATGAAATTCATCTTCAATATTCCAATGCATTTCCAGAAGCCACTTCAACCCATGTTTGCCTGTTTTAGATGAGAAAATTGAGAAATATATATATATATATATATATATATATATATATATATATAATCTGACAATAATTTTAATGTTTAGTCTTGCTTATCTTAACGAAGTAATATTTGCTTAGAAAACAAACTATAAAGAATCTAGAAGTAAACTGAATTACGAATTTTTCAGCCACATACATCCAGTGACATCATTGCACTATGGAGTCTCCAGAGATTATTGTGTTGCTTCTGGAATTTCCAATACAACATCTGGAGTACAGCTGATGCTAGGCACAAGTCACAACAGAGAACGAGTTCTTCATTTCCCCTGGCTGGATGTTTGAACCCTTACCTGGCTCACAGGGACCCTTGGGTCCTGCCCTTTGCCTATCTCCTTGGCAGCAGTTGCCACATTCTTTGCTGGTCAACTTCCAGACAATCAGAACCACTTCCATTTTTTCAGATGTGTTTTATATTCTTTGCCTTGGGGGTTGGGAACTGTAGCATTCTGGTTCCCCAGCCTGCAGCTCTACCTTCTCCCTTCACCTGGAGATGCTTTTGTTTCAGCTCAGTAGCACTTCTTCCCTGCACAGTAAAATTCCCCTTCTACACTTTCCAGTCACTGTGGTTCTCTGTCCCAGTACCTACCCCACAGCCTTGATCCTGCCCCGCTGACACCAAGTCTTCCCGCTACTCTTCCCTGAGGGAAGAGGTAGCGTTTGTTCAATCTTGGTGGTCACGACGCTTTCTTTTGCAAGTGGTAGAAAGCCTACTGAAACTCAAAAAGCTCAGCAGGGATTTATTGGCTGCTCATGCTGCACTCATTTGATGTTGTCAATCTTCTCTTTCTCCTTATCCATCTGCTTCTCCCCTGTGCTTCTCCTTACATGCTTGGCTTCTCTTTATTTTAAGTTCCTTTTGTTTTCTATGCTATCTCTATCATTTCTTTGTCTCTAGTGCCTTACTCTTCATTTACACTTCTCTAGTGGTTAGTAATCCTTCTCATGGCAGAAATTTTCTCCCAGTATTAAGGGAGAATCTGGAGTTGGGGTTTGGCTCTGGCTATGCATAGCAGCAGGGACATCATCTTAGTGTAATAATCACAAAGGAAACAAGACCCTTTCTTTCCTGGTGCTCAAATATAAAAACCGAGGTGGAGCACTAGGTTTAATCCAATGCTCTGGGATTGTACCATTGCTTTGATCAATCACTGTAGCCAAAGGAAATAACCCCTATGATTAATCAGTCCTAGAAATATTCCCAGTCCTGTAGACTGGGCCCTTAGGACCACTTGGTATAGATACCTCTACCAGAATTAGTGTTGGAGAGGTATAACTTCCTCAAACCAAAGAGGGTACTGTTACTGGAAAAGAGAAGCATATGGTACTGTATGAACAAAAATATGAAATTAACTCACACTTTAACACAATATTTAATGACTTACATTACATAATCTCACACTAGAAATTCACCACCCGGAAGACTAGAATGCTGAGTATGTTATCATGCCCATAAATTTTCCAGTAGTATGACATGCCAAGCCACATGACCCTGAAATACCACAGAAAAATACTGTATTCAGTTCAAATACTTCCTTGCTCAGGAAAGGAAAAGCCTAAATGCCTTATCAAACAATGTTTTATCAAACGCTAATTTCTTTAGTCTCCTAAGGAAACAGCACTTCCTTTCAATTACAGCCTTAATATAATTCCCAGAATATGCTCATTTCAAGATAAATTTAAATGTCTGGCTGGCTGTCTTTATACCACTGCACTCGCAATCCTGAATTGTATCTTTATAAAATTACAAAATATAACTCACTACAAAACCTGCATATTGATCAGATTTTTTTATTTCTCCAGTTGTGTAGATGTGACCAAAAAAAAAAAAAATGTAGCCACTGACCTAATCACCTTGATAGAAAACTGCCCGTCTGCTCTATGTCAATAATGATCGTTTCAGTCACATGTCAATTTGAATTTCCAAGAGAATGAGTAAACCATACCTGTTTTCATTTTATACCTAAAGATCAACAGCCAAATTATGTCTCCTACGTTCGCTTGATTTTGTATGTTCTATCTGGTCTTTGTCCATTAAAATACATGGAACAAACACCACGTGCTTAATATGGTTGAGCACAATGAGAAACAATGGTTTTCATAGTTGGAGAGTAAATCTTAAACCATAAGATTCCCTGTTTCATCATGAAAAAGAACTGCAGTGAGAAATGCTCCTTGCTCCTAGTTTGGTAATGGAATTATCAATGTTCAACCTTTAGCATGGCTTTTCTGAAAAGTACCATATACATTACTGTTGTCACAGCTCAGTTTCACATGGTTAATCTCACACATAAATATTCTGCTACTCTCAGGTTAAAAAATTAGTCCATTAAAAACAAGGCAGGCGAGAATGCAAATAAAAGTTCAAATCAATTTGTCTACATTCTCAACATGCACTGTTCCTAACTCTTTAACAAGGCATTTTAGATTTGATTAAAGTACGCTCAATTAATTTCTGCAAAATGCTTGCTGATGATTGAGGAACATAATAGAGAAATAAACTTCATTTTGTCTCCTTAGAACTATTGAAATAAAATACTGTCAGTGAGGATATTACTCTCCTCTGAGACAGCAATTGGGAGACGTGTCATAGGTAGGCACTGGGCAGTCCCAAGGATTTCTCTCGATTTACCAGCGCTTGAAGTCACACAGGACATGACCTGCTTCACTTTCTCTCACTTTGGCTCAATTGCTACTGTCTGTGAAATTTGTGATTCAAGTAAAAGATTTAGTGTGGAGAAATTGAAGGAAGGAGTAAAATAAGAATCAAGATCACATATGAATATAAGTTTTCCTTTGACCATAACCACATAAAAAGAATATTTTAAAGGTGAGTAATTAATGACAACTTTTCCTCCATCACCTTTCTCAGAGAAATCAGACGGAGACGGTGCATTCTGCAATACTCTGGTGCTGATGGAATGAATGCTAGTGTAACCTCCTCCTTCTTGGAACTAAATCTATGTTATTCAGAAAACCTTTATGTATTATGCAGAAGCTGACAGACACACATTATTCCAGCTGGCTTCAGACATTATGCCAACAGCCACATCACTCTCCTCTCCTTTCCTCTTCTTCATTTTTCCTGCCTTCCAAGTAAATGAGTTTCCAATTTCCTCCTCAGTTCCCATAATTTATGCTTAGAATATTTTTTAATGATAACAGCTAAAACCTACTGGAGAAATTCAAGTTTGGATTTTGCCCTTATCAACTTGCTTTTGAGTACTTAAGATAGAAGTAATTAAATCATTTCTGGAAGGACCATTGCCACCATTCTAGAAGAATCCTTTGAAGAAAGAACCAGGAGACATGGATTCACCAACCGCCCATGAAGAAACTGAATTACCAAGAGCAGGGCAGCTTGCTTCAGTCAAGCAAACCAAGCGCCTCAACTGTCTAGGTAGGACCTCCTCCTGGATTGGAGCGAAGAGACACAAATATGACATGGAATTATTGATCAGAAACAAGAAGAAACTCCATAATTTTATGTGTTTAAGATTATGTGTTTGTGTATATTGAAATGAAGTAACTTCAATGAACAGAAAAGAAGTTTAAAGGAAATTAAATTCTGGCTAAAAAAGAAAGCGCAAAAAATCCCAAGAATTTATAGCTAGAAGTATTTCTGATTCCACAACTACTCGGGAGCTTTTAGTCCTCTTTAAACCCTGCCTGGTAATAAAGAGAAAAACATGACAAGTGTCAGGTTTCCATTGTGCAGCTGATGCTTATCTGCCTGTCTGGAAACACTGAGAGTAGTGACATATGATTTCAATTAGGTGCACAGTACCACAAAATATTCCTTCCACAAGACAGGAAAAGGGTTAGAGTAGGGTAGCAATGATATTAAAGAACCTTTGACTTATCCTTGGACATTTCAATATCACAATCACATCCCTGAAGTTTCCACAAGACCCACTATAGATCAACATCTGCCTGACAAATGTATGAATGAGTGCTGGATAAATGAATGAATGAATGAATGAATGAATGACATTCTCATAATGAATGGTTATGTTCTGGAATAGCTTTGCTTACATTTTCTAGTTATTTTGGCTTTGCCTGTGGAAAATGGGTATCTCAACTTTCTTTCTTTTTTATTCTCACAGGAATTTGTGATAAATTGTTGCTTAACAGACACCTGAAGAACATTTTGAAAATCACAGAAATGTGCATTTCAGATAACTGCCTTCAAGAATCAAAATTATATCAAAGTTGCCTTTGTTACTATTTTATTTTTATAAAATAGCAGAAGTTGCTATTTTAAATCTAAAGAATAAAAATAGAAAATTATCTACAATTTTTCTGATTAGTTATGTCATTATACCCCAAAAGTCATGTACCTAGAAGGTATTACTTACAAAATATAATTTGCTCCAGTTTTATATGGAAACAATCTTTAAGCAATGATTAAGGTATAGTTTAATAATTATGTTTAATCAGAATTTACAAAGGAAAAGTATTAAGTTGATAAGAACCATCTCCAACTGAACTCAGTGGAAATGGAATACTATATAGAAACCAGAAGTTTGCATCTCTATCAACTTACACATAAATGTTTTATGTAACTAGATGAAGCCTCATGACTACCAGGAAAAGTGTGTGATTTTCCCTTCTACAAAGGGAGATTTCTAAGTCTAGAAAGAGAACTTGGAGAACGTCTATCACAAAATCCTCATTTTCCGGATGAGGAAACCAATGCCCAGAGAATTCAATTTCCTTTTTCAAGGCTTCTCAACTGTTCAGTGAACCAAGCAGCAAAACAAACAGACTTTTAAATTAGACTTATTTCAGAAATGTAGCGTTTGCCTCAATGTGTGGAACCAATCACTTTCTTTGATAATAGACCTTCAAAACAAAGCCTGGTTGTTATAGTTTAGTAGGGTCAAACTGATCTCATGGACATTTTTAAATTTTACAGGCCAAAGGGCTCTATAAAGCTTTTGTTTGTTTGTTTGTTTGTTTTGGTTTTGCTTTTGCTTTTTTGGTACAGGGATCAAACTCATGACCTCATGCTTACCAGGCAAGGGTTTGAGCTGCTGAGCTAAAATTCCCCATCCTTGATGAAGCTTTTTTTCCTAAACCCCAAAGTTATCATGGGAAAACTGAGCCTGAGAGAAAATAGTTTGTTCACAGCATAACAAGTAGACACTGTAGATCTAGACACAATATAACCTGTTTCCTCTCTGGAGGCACAGATTATGCTTTTTGAAGGAACATTAGTCAAGGCCTTAAGAAGAAGGTGAAATCTTAAGAAAAACTTGAAAAAGGAGGAGAAAGTGAATCATGTGGCTGCTGAGACAAGATTTTTTTAGGCCTAAGCATAATCCATGAATAGCAAGGAGGCCAATACAGCAGGAGCAGGAGCAGTAGGAACCAGGTAGAGAGTAGCTGGGCTACCGTCAGGGAGGTAATGGAAGGCTAGATGGTGTAGATTATTGGGAACCACCTTGAGAACTGTGGCATTTACTCTGACTGAAATGAGCAGCTGCTTGAAGTTTTTGAGCAGAGAGCAGCCTTTTTATTTCTCAAGGGTAGGTCTTAATCCTCTGTTCAGAGAAGGTCACAGAGGACTGGAGCTTGAAGCACAAAGACCATTTAGAGGTTTCTACCATAAATCCAGCTGAGAATTGATAGAGGCTCATTCTGGAATGGTGGAATGAGGTGGTGAGAAGTGAGCAGATTCTCTGCGCATCCTGAAACCTGAAGGGCTGAAGGCCAGGAAAAGGAAAAATTGAGGGTAACTACCAAGTTTCCGCCTGAGTAATCAGGGGGATGCAGGTGTCATGAAGAGAGGTGAGGCAGGCTGTGAGAGAACCGGAAGCAGAGCAGGGAGGAGCAGGAGTGCGGGACGGACTTGGGAGGTTTCAGTTTTCTGTTTCACCTAAAGCGGATGAGTCAAGTGTCCGAGTGGACATACCACTCCGGAGCTCAGGAGAAAAGCCAGGCCAGACATGACGATTTGGAAACATCTGTACACATTTGACAGATGTGGCATTTGAATCCCATTTCTTAAAGAAATACAGAAACAACAGGCAACCCATGGGTTGTGTGTAATCATATTCAACACTCACACAAGTGAAAAGCTGACAAAAGTACCCTGAAAGAAAGAATCAAACATTATTAAATTTTAGGTTCACTTTGTGGTAGGCTTCTTTGTGATCCTAGATATTAGAAAACACTGATTTTCTGAATGAAAATATAATTAATCTGCAAGATTCCAGTGATCCTCTCTTCATGTGTTAACTAACTTCCTTGAAAACATACACTGGACTGATTTTTAGTCTTATGTCATTCTAACAAAGACTACCCCATCCCAGATTCCTACAAAAATGGTGTCTTAGTTTGATAACTAAGTACAGTTTTTTTACCTTTTGGGATATGTCAATATCAGGAGACCTAGTCTGGAATATGCAGAAAGAGATGAGACATTGTCTGTCTTATCAACAGTTGACAAAGTTTCCCTAAGAGAGCAATTCAAAAGATACACAAAAGATGCATTTCATGAGTATGTAATGCCTGCTAACAAATACTTTAAGGATCTATTAATTAATCATTAAGTTTCCCTATCAAACAACTTGGTTTATAGCTCTATGGTAATGTCATTAATGAAAGTCACAGATGCTGTATTTTTGTTTCCTTTGTGAGAGTCCATATTAAAAATTTTTTAATTAATTCTTTCTAAATAAATTTAAATCTCCTATATCTAGAGTATGTTTTGTTGTTGTTGTTGTTATTGTTGTACCAGGGATTGAACTCATGACCTTGCACTTGCCAGGCAGGTGCTTATGCCACTGAGCTAAATCCCTGGCCCTGTCTAGAGTATCTTAAACAAAATTTCCCATAAGGCTTAAGGATTCTCTCCTTAAGAAAAAAAGATCCAAACCCAACTCACCTCCCTTCCTTAAGGAAAGTTCCCTTAATATTTTATTTTAAACAGAGAAAGTCATGAATAATTTGAGTTGTTGAAGATCTATGGGACACAAATAATCTTTCAGAAAGGACTGAAGTTAGCTCTACCTCTAGACATTTGCAAGTAAATTCTTGTGCTAAGACAGAGTTGACTGACTGGCTTGCTTTCTCTGTACATTTGCCTCCCCCTCAGAACATACTAAGGTGTATTTAAAGGGGACTGGAGATGGAAAACAATACTAAAGTCAACACGCGTGAAGGCAGCCGTTGGATTTATTTTTTCTTGGCAGTATATAAAGGTAACTAAAAACAGAAAGGCATATGGGAGGAAGAAACGCAACAAAATTTACAAAGGCGTTGCCACGCAAATACACAAACACACACACTAAATATCAAAACACTTTATGCAGAGACCTTCACCAGAGGATAAACAATCTGTACACGACATGTGTTCCCCTTTTTTGCTCTCAGTGTGAGAGGCTTAACTGTGATGCATTCGTCATTCACTCAACAAAGATTCTGAGCTTCACTTCTGTCCATGCTCTGTGCTAGGTTCTGTGGATACTGTAGGGAAACAGTTCCAGGGGTTTTCGGTCCAGTGGAAAAGAAAGACAATAAGACAATCCATTGAGCGTGTGAGAAGTGGAACCTCAGGCACCTCCTCACTGCCACATTCATCAAATTCACTTTTGTGACGAAGTTGTCCATCCTCTCTTTGCCCCGTAAATATCACTAGATCACTTAGAGGTGTTCTAGAGTCCTCAGGCAAGCAAAGGTAAGTTCTTCATTTCTTAGTTTGTATCTGCTGCAAAATGCTCGCACAAATATTTAAATTCATCCCTGGGATACCTATTCCCTCCTCTGAACAAGACACTAGAAAGCACCTACACACACACACCGCTAAAATTAAATCAGCCATGTTGCCATTATGGAGCTGGCTTTCCTGTGCAAGAGTAGAGATGAGCATGAATAATTCTACCACACATCACCAACTGATAAACTACCCCCATAAAGCATACTGTCACTTACAAATAACATTGTTTTGGAGGATCCAAGGCTAAGGAGGAAAACATTCAAGGGAAAAAAAACTGCCAAATAAATGAGTGAAATCTGAGATACACCTTAAACAATGCTTCAAATCTCAACGGGCAGAGAAGGCAGTAAAACACAGAACAAGCTAAAGGGAAAAAAATACATAGCAAACTCTCAGACACAGAAAATAGGGCAAGATGGAAGGAGTGCAAATGACCAGGAAAAACTGGCTCAGAGAAGGCGCATTTCTTTTTGTCCAGGTTTGCATTTGTTCACCTGTGTGTTTGTCGGTGAGGGCTTTTCATACATTTCTTGCAAAGTGACACTCCTATCAATTTCTCAAATATATTTACATGAAAAAGCACAGGCTTTGGACTCAGAAAATCTAGGAGCCAATCCCAGAGACTGGTTGAACTAAGAGTCACTCGTGCTATCTTTCCGGTGTCAGGTTTCCTCTTATTCTGTGAAGCAGGGAAGATAATGATGTCTTACAGAAGAGTCTGGCGGTAAATAAGACAATGCCTTTGAAAACGTTCTTTGGGGAAAGCATGCGGAAATGCTTAAGTTCTTTCCTGGGACTTATAATGTGTTCATAGAGTTCTGTCTTTTCATAAATCAGTACAAGTCTAGCCACCAGTCTTTATTTAATTCCAAGTTACCAGTTTCTCTTGACAGTTTCATCGTAGATGGTTCTGTCACAGCAGAACTGAACCCCCCATTACTCTTCTAAAAAGATTTAGTTTTCACAAAGCAATGACATACATATCAACATCATCTGTAATACTTAACTGTATTTTAATTTTTGCTTTGAGATTTCTGTTAGGGAGAGATGGTATATCACTTTTATTAAAAAAAAAAAAAAGCAAGGCATCTAAGATGGCTCCTATCTCTTCCTGCAAAAATATTGCAGTTTTTGAAAGTTCCAGATAGCATTATATTTTTTTTTTAAGTTAAGGAGAAGAAAAATAAAGTACAAAAGGGATAAAGGAATAGTTAAGAGGTAATACTGTTTCATTTCCTCTCTGTATCTGGGAAAAATCTCCTGAAAAACACAAAATTTCAAGAAATGAGATAAGAAACTTACTGTTTTAAACTCATGTATAAGCATAAACTTAAAATCTAGATTTAATAAAGATCCTACTTCCTGAACCTACACTTTAAAAAACTGAGAGATTTCTCCTTAGAGTACTAATTGCGATATAAAACTTTACAAACACATAACTACTCTAGTACAGTGTCACACATCAGTAAGTCTCTGGCAACTTCTATTATTGCTAAGTGTAAACTAGTTTTTTTTAAATGCAAATTCGAATAATATTTCAATTTCATGTTATTCTCATGCCCCCTTCTTTCCATGATGGCAATTAGATATTACTGAAGTGTATTTGACTTTTTACTGTTTATTTCATTCAAAGAGGAGACCTAAATCTCAGTGAAATTAATGATGCATAGTGTTATTGGAAAGTTAAACTAGGACTGTTTGGTAGGAGAAAATAGAAGAGTCACCTTCAAAACTGACACATGATGTGAGAGCAACCTTTGTCCCTTGACTGGCAATGAGACCTTGCCATGGTAGACAAGAATCTGGTGGTCCGGGGCTTGTGCACAATAGAACCAGTGGGATATCAGGGAAGAGCAGTAATTGAGGAGTGGAGGATTCCCTGCTTCGGTTCCAGGCTGTGTAAACATGAGCAAGTGGTTGGGCAAGGTCCTCCTCAGGACCTTATTTTTCTCATTTACAAAATTAGAGACTAGTCCTGAACAGGGTTCTAAAAATCAAAACCAAACCAAAACCCCATGATTCTAATCAGTGTTTCCTTCCCAGGTATAAACAGAAAGTATGCAGGGATGCATACCTCTCAGAAAACTCCAGAAGTAAAATAAGGAAGAAGTTATGACAGGACAACTGGTAGCTCTGTCTCCCTCAGTTTTTATCTCTTTTTCTCTCAAATATTTACATGCAGTAGGAGAGTGGGGCAGAGAGAAACTGACAGAGCAAGACTCTAAGAAGATCCTGAAATTTCTTTGACAGGAAAAAGACACTTAGTTTGGTTCCATTTCGATCTCTAAGTCTTTCTTTGACATTTCTTGCTCAGCAGCAGCATTGTCCAAGAAGAATGCGCCTCTCTGTGTCAGATTCAGTACAGTTCCCAAATTGTCTCCAAGGGGAGTTCGCTCATCTCCATAATTTCCTGACATCTTGTTGTAGGAAATTTTTTTCAGAAGGTAATACTTAATATATAAGTAATTAAGAAACAAAGCCCTTAATGTATTTATAAAGCTAAACATTCTTTTAGGAATGAGCCAACAAAGAGTTTGAAATCAGGAAAAAGTGATAGAAAGCTTATCTGCATTCCTGAACACCAATAACAGATCCACCAAGAGAGAAATCAGAAAAGCAGTTCTCTTCACAATACCTCCAAAAAATGTAAATACCTAGGAATCAGCATAACCAAGAAGGTAGAAGACTTTGATAATAAAGATTATAGCACTCCAAACAAAGAAGTTGAAAGGAATAATAAAATGGAAAGACATATATTCTTAGGTGAGTAGAACTAATGTGAAAATGGTAATATTACCAAAAGTGACCATCTTTTCTACAACATACATTTTTAGCCATTTTGCCAAAAATCAGTTGATTGCTTCTGTGCCTTCTTTTCTGGCCCATTGTTCTACATATTTATGTTTTTACCAGTACCATACTGGTTTTATTACCATAGCTTTGTCATAGAACTTGAAAATCAATGTTGTGATCCCTCCAGTTTTGCTCTTTCTGTTCAGGGCTGTTTTGGCTAATTTGGTTCTTTTCTGATTTCATGTGAATTTGAGTTTTTTTTTTTCTAGTTCTGTCAAGAGTTTTGTTGGTATTTTAACAGAGATTGCATTAAATCTATATGTACAGAGGTACTTCAGTGATTGAAAACTTTTGTTTGTGAACAATTTGATTTGAAAGCAGAAGCATTTGGCAATATTTTGTTTCTGTTTGCAAACTGCACAGGTGATGAACTTGACCTTGGCCATCTTTCCCACACGCACACAAACATGGACTTCTTTTCCAGAACTGTAGAACAATTTAAGTTCATGGACAGAGGTACCACTGTATAAAATTGCCTTCTTAGATAGATTGCAAGTCATACTTTGAAGAACAAAATCCACCACTGACTTCCTTGCTTTTGAAGCCCTTCTGAAACTTCAATCACAGAGAAAAGCTTTCTACACGTATCTTGAGTAGGTATTTGCTTAGCCTTAACAAAGTTGTGGACAGGAAAATGCTGAAACAGATCCAGGGAATCTCCCCTGACATTCAGGAATGTGTTAGCCCATCCCCTGGATCCTGGGCTGGAGGTAGTGACTGGAGTTTAATAAACAATATAGATAAAGTGATCGGGTAGCACTTCCTAAACTGGGTGACAAAAAGAAAGTACTTCCATTATGTTTGTATCTTCTGTTCTTTCTCAAAGTCCTTAACCTAGGGGAAATAAATAGCCATGTTGTGAAAGCACCATGGAGAAGCCCATGTGGCAAAGAACTAAGGTCTCCATCCAAGAGCCATCAAGAGCAGACCAGGAACCTGTGAGTACCTGTCTGCCCCATGCTAACTTGTGTCTGCCCCATGTTAAGCTTTAAAGCGTCTAGAGCTTCAGACAATATTAAATCTCTTAGTGCACCAAGAGACACTCAAAGCCAGAAGACTCAGTTAAGTCACTCTCATTTATGACTCCCAGAAACTGTGATGATAAATGTTAAGTGTTTACACCCTCTAGATTTGTTTGTTGTTGTTGTTTTGTTTGGTATCAGGGATTGAACTTAAGACTTCGCACTGGCCAAGCAGGCACTTATACCACTAAGCTAAATCCCTGGCCCTCTCCCTCTAGATTTTGAAGCAAGTTGTACACAACCATACAAAACTAATATAATTAGAAAGCCAATGATAATTTAAAGAAAAAAAAACATTTAGGTGGGTAGCAACCATTGAAGGCATATTGAGAAAGAAAAATTCTTCCTTAACCTTGTTTACCACTATCCCAAGCTATCATACAAACTGTGACTCACAAAACTGTTTCTGCACTGGAGATAATTTTGGGTTGACCTAGAACTATATTCATGAAATTAGAAAGTCTGGTCTTGGAAGCACAGAGTAGATGGAAAATGGAGAAGTTCACGTATAGTCTAAACAAATGAAATAAGGATATAGACAAAGCCCCCTGCAATGCAGAAGAAGGAGACACAGGTGGAGGCTTTAGCTGTCTTCACAATAAATCAGCACCTAGTGTTTGTGCCCAAAACTCTGTCTTCCTAGTGAGCAGAGGAAGGAGATGGAGAACAATATGAAAAGGACCCTGCTCCAATTTGACATTTGTGTCTCAATGTGTATAAATGAAGCTCGATGAAGATTTCTCTACTGTGAGTCCAGCCAGCATCTCCGGAGAGAAGAAAACATGAGAATGTGTAGCAGTCAGCCCAGGGAGAATGCAAAGACATTGTGAAGACTCATAATTCTGAGAAACAATCTGAGGAAAGGCCAAAGGGGAGAGAGAGAGAGAGAGAGAGAGAGAGAGAGAGAGAGAGAGAGAGAGAGAGAGAAGACATTTGGGTTTTTCACTAAGGCCAACTCACAGAGAAGGTTGGCCATTGTCTGCTATTAAAAACTCTGTTGCCCTGTACGTAGGTTTGGAAATTCTGTGTGTTTTTTTTATTGATTTTAAGCTTCTATCTGCCTTGTACCATAGTTATTTAGCTACTTCAGGTTACTTTTGTGCAGTGTTACACAACCATGAATTCCAAGTTTTTACTACCTAGGAGAAAAACAGCGCTACCCCCAAAGAATAGCAACATGCACCTGTTTTATTTTTGTTTTGTTTGTTTGTTTGTTTTGCGGGGAGTCATTCTTTCTCTACGATTCCACTCACCTTGGTACATACAAAAATCCTAGAACTACCTTTGCATCTAGGAGTTCACCCTGGACACTGGCTCTGCTAGGAGCTGATGCAGTAGAAGACTGGCATAGCAGGACTAACCCTCATGCTCCAATCCAAAGTCCTGAGGAGCCTGGTCCTTAGAGATATTAATCTCTTGAACATCCTCTTCCAACACAGCTCCCTCAGGGGCTTCTGCGCTGGCCACAACGAACTATTTGCTATTTTCTGAATGTGAATCTTACTCTTTCTCCAGTTAGGTCTCTGTCTGAAGCCATTACTCCTTGCCCTAAACTTGAACTTCACTGGATCTCAGTAACGCTTTTTCAGGCCTAAACTTGGTTGTAACACACTGTGTTTGGCTACATCAGTCATCAGGTTATTCTTCCCCTACTGCCCAGTTTAACGCACTCCTGTGTCACCTCTCGAGGACTTATCTGTGTTCCCTGTAGATTGCACTTTCTGGGAGGATAATACTCTATCCAGTTTGATCACCATTGTATCCCCAACATCTCACAGAGGGTCTGCACACATGGAACACAGATCAATTGTTCCAAATTCCCGAGAATAGGATAGGACTGGAGAAAGGACAGATGAAGAGATTAAGACTGAATTTATGGCTAAGAACTAGGGTCTGGAAGACTGTGTACACCCTGCTGTGTACATCTGTTATCCGTGCTCAAGGGGAAGTCATGGAAGTTTTTGGAGAGGACAGTGGCATATCAGCAATAAAAAGACCTGAAGTCACAGAGGAGGGCTGGAAACAAGGAGACTGATTGCAAGAGACACAGTATTTAAGAAGCTGTATCTCTAAGACCTGGTGATTTATTACAGGTTAAGGTAAGAGAGTCAGAGAGCAGGATGATTCAGAAAATTGGTAAAATGGAAGATCTGCAGGAAATATCTTTCTCTTTTACATGAGCGACATGAGTAGTGTAAACAGTAGGGAGGGCCTGGATATTCCGTGTATCTATTGTTTACTGCTGTGTGTCTTGGTCTTGGCAGTTCATTAAGTTACGGAGACATTTACACCCCCACAGTTAGCAAATTAGAAATTCAGAAGAATACTTCATAATTAAAATAACTGAAAAACAGGTAAGATGCCTTTTAAAAGAACACAAAATAAATCATCTTTAAATTCTTACAGACCGGCTAGTACCTGGAGTTGAATCACTAAATCTTGACTTTGAAAAATGACAAATTCTCTGCCTATTTTTCTCCTTGCTCCTTGCCTTCAAATTGTCAAAAGCTTTACCAAAGTTGAAAAAAGAAAAGGTCTTTCAGAGGATGTTTATCCAAGTGGAAACCCTGAGCAAACAGCATCAGAGTAGGGATAGGAAAGATATGCCGGGTGAGTGGGAGAAGCAGAGTGTGGGAGAGGAAATCACTTTCAGGAAACATCTTAGGGAAATGAGAGAGAACACAGGCAATAGCAAAAGGCATGCACAAGGCTAGGGCGTAGGGCTTTGGAAGAAAATCGAGTTCTGAGGACAAGAATAACTCTTAAGAAAGACTACAAAGTGAGAAGGGAGATGGAAGCAAACATATAGCTAGAGAAAAAAATTACAAGACAGCTCCCCAAAAGCTGACCTTGAGCCAGAAAACACAGGGGTTGAACTAGGAATAACACACTGTCCTTTTTTTTTTTTTTCTTTTTTGTTTGTTTTTTGTGGTGCTGGGGCTTGAACCCAAGGCCTTGTGCCTGACATTTCTCTACCACTGAGCAACACCCAGCCCCACAGCCAGGATTTTGTAACACACAGTTCTAAAGCTGTTCCCTCAACTACAACAAAGGCATCCAGTAAAGGCTTGCTTTAGTTAGCTCAAGCTGCCCTACCAAAATATCATAGATTCAGTGGCTTGAAGGACAGAAATTTCTCTCCTAGATCTAAAGGCTTTGAAGTTACAGTGTGAAGTTGAAAATCAAGGTGTGAGAGGGTCAGTTTCTTGTGGTTTTACCACCTGGCTTGCAGGTGTCCTCACTTTTACCACTTCTCTTCCTGTGTCCTCAGGTGGGAGAGTGAGCCCTTTGTGTTTCTTCTCGTAAGGATGCTACTCCTGTCTGACCAGTCCCACCCTCACGACCTCACTTAACCTTAACCACTTCTCCAAATGTCTTAGCTCTTTAACCGAATGTGACGAGACACACACCAGTCCCTAGCAAGGATGCTATAAGAGATATGTGAAACCGTGCAAAGCACATTGTGGCTGGCACTTAAGCAAGTGCTCGGAGAACATAAGCTAATGTGAGATACGAAACCATGGTTGTCATAGACATCACCTCTATTGTAATTCAAAGTCTTTATTTAAAAAGAGGTTAAAAATGGAAAAGCCAATTGTTCTAGCTGCTCCCCTGAACCCTTCTCAGTTGCCTGTATACTAACATGTGCTTAACCACTGCTGTAGGCATTGTCCAAGGCAGGGGAAGGCATGAAAGGAGGGGAGATGTGACAAGCAGTAGCAGAGAACACTGGGTGGGGTCTGAGGCCCTGCAGCATCTCTCTTCCTCCCACACACCCACAAATGTGCAGCTAGGTCAGTGAAGGCGCATTGGAACTACCAGCTCCATGGACATCCACTGCATATTTCTATTGAGGAGCCAACCAAAAATGCCATTATTTAAGACACTGCAGGACTAGTCTCATACTATTCTATTCATAGCAACTATGGTAAGCAAATTCCACTAATATCTCAGGGAGGACCACAACCTTAATAGAAAAGTTGTGTTGACCAAAAACAAAACAAAACAAAACAAAAAAAACCCGCTTTAATTTAGAAAACATGCTATTTCTACTGTATATATTTGGTTCAAAGTATAAGATCAGCCATAGACTTAGAGCATCCTATGAAACATACAAATAAATAGGATCATGTATTTTTTTTCCAGGTCCTAGAATTTTAAATAAAAATACAGATAGGAAGCTATCGTATTGAAAATCTGGGGAAATGTGGCCAATTTAAGTAGCTTTAATTATCACAAACCTACTAGGATGTATTTTTTAAACTACCTACCTTCTAAAAGAATGAGATGACTTAAATTAAACTAATGCCCACTTGGTATTCTAACTATAATGGCCATCATTTATCCAGTGCTTAGAATGGCAGGTTCTTTACAACTATTATCTCATACATTTATTTCTAAAAGTCCTATTGGGTTACCACTATTTTTTACTATTTTATAAAAGAATAAGCCAAGAGTTTGCCTGAGGGTATACAACTAATAAAAGAAAGTTACAATCAAAACCATATCTCACTACAAATACATCTTCTCTGCCTCCTGTCAGACTCATGAGCATGCCTGGGGTACAAGAACACATAAGTAAGACTAGGGAAGAAATAGGCCAGCCTGGCTAAACAAAATAAACATATTGGTATTGATTCTTAAATCAATACATTTATTCTCTAGTATATTTTTTATGAGTATTTGCTTGCTCAAATTTTTAAATCACCTGAAAAATGCCTCAATACTGAAAAAATTGCTCTATCATTCTAGTCACTTCATGATATGATGGGCTTTTTAGTTTAGATTCCGGGTTGCAATTCAACATCACTACTTCTAAAGCACCTATGTTATTTCCGGCAAATTGCTTATCTCTTCTTAGTATCTATTCTCAAGGGAGCATTATCACCTCTCTCCCAGGAAAATTTTAAGAATTACATAAAATGAAGTCTCCAAAAGCATTGTAAACTGCCACATTAGTGCTCAGTGTTTATATTTTAAAAGTTAATGAAAACATTGCCAACGTCTCTTTTGCTGAATAAAGGCAAGCCAGAGAGACTGTAAGAATTTTTACAAAGAATCCTAATGCCTGAAGATTAGGACTCATTACAATATCAACTCCAACATAATCAAACTTGTTTTCAAGCTTCATTGTTCCAATCTACGGTATCTCCTTTCTCCCCCAGTTACTCTGATGGGTGTTTCACAAACCATGCAGTTGTCGATAGCTCACTCTCTAATAATATACTCTGGATAATTGTTAGCTTCATAAAATACAATTGCCTATACTTTAAGTTATAATTAAAGGCATTACTTAAACCCTCAAGTGGCCTTTGAAAAATCTGAAAATGGAAGTTGAATTCATACATGCTAGGGAGAAATAAGAAACACCAGAACCTTAAATCAGCAGACTCAAAATCATGTGAGTACAACTGAGAGAGAGAGACCAGAACCTTCAATCAGCAGACTCAAATCATGTGAATACAACTGAGAGAGAGAGAGAGAGACCTCCTGTTTCTTTGGTTGTAACCACCAGACTTATACTGACATTGAAGTTCATACTCCAGTGACTAAATGAGAAAACTGGACTCATCCAAACTCTCTTGCATGTAGAATAAGGGAGAACTGCAGATGTGAAGAAATACAAATGGGCCTCTGTGGCTTCTGATGCAAAAAGAATAATAAATTTTGCACATTAGGCATCCAAGACTTGGGATCATTTGCCTACTTGTCAGCAACATTACTGTCTATTGTCAGAAAATGACTTTAACAGCCATATGGAAAGATCTATAAGTTATTCTATGAATAGTCAGCTTGAGTATTCTATCATTTTTTCACAAAGATATCAAAGATTTGTGTACACTTCAATAAGCTCATCAGAAGGATTATATCACACTAGTCACTCCAAAATTCAATTAAATCAAATCACCTCAAGTTCATGGTCTAAACTCTATTTTTCTTTCCATAGGAGTTTAAGCCTTAATTCTCTATCCAGTGTATCTATAGTAAGATAAACTTCATATAACTTGAATTCTACTCTTTCTGCCTACACAGACCATTAGGATATAAACTCATGAAATACAAACAAATAGCCAGGGATTTAGCTCAGCAGCATAAGCGCCTGCCTGGCAAGCATGAGGTTGTGAGTTCAATCCCCAGCACCAAAAAGATAAATAAATAAAATAGAAAATAAAGATGAAAACTAACAAATAATTGTGTTGACTTTTACCAATCAAGTTCGACTTTATACACATTAATGTTGTTTTCATATGGCCCAGTTAGTGTACTTAGGTTCAGATATACCAAAATGAATAAATCATGGACCATAGTCTCAAAGATGTCACTAAAGAGTACAACTTCTTTACTACTTCTATCACTGCTTCTCTGTGACATCTCTACTTTATGAAATGCAGATAGTCTCTGTTCATCCTGGTCCCATCTTTCTTTCCAGACCTGTATTTCCAGGTTTTCCCTTTTTTAGGTTATCTTTGAATGCATCACTACCCAAAATATTGTCCTGCCCATTTGCTTTGGTACTTAAAAAAAAAAAAAGCAAACTAGAATCAGACTGAAGCAAAAAGTGGCCTGAGATTATTGATCCCATTCTTCCACTTTACAGATGAAGAGCATGAAGTCTTTCTGACTCTGACAACACACAGGACTGAGAAGACAGAAACCCAATAGAAATGTATGATAAAGTGACAAAACAATTATTTGTTAGGTAGCACACTTCAAAAGCAAGAAAGACAGGGAACTTATTCTAGAATGAACATAAAGATTCAAGTAGCATAGGCACAATGCTAAGAGGCTCTGAATCTTGCATAGAGTGAGCTATCTGGCTACCTGAGCCCCTCTCAGACCCTCTGAGAAAAAGTAAAGCACAGTCTACGGTGGCCACCTATGTGTACTGCTGAGAGCTTCTTCAAAAGAACCCTGTAGGCAACTTTCTTCACTCTCATTGCTAAACTTGCCCGGGGATTCGCATCCTCTCCTACTGCCCCAGCCCATGACTGATCATCATGTGGAAACCAATGGTCCCTGCCTACTTGATGCTGGACTCCTTTCTTTGTTGAGGTTTCCCCATCAGCCTGGTGGATATTTTCCCAGAACTGCACTGACTCTTCTGATCCAACCCATTCTTTCCTCTCTTATTCCAAGGGGTCAAACATACACTACATCTAAAATTCTCCTGTCCAGTCTGCTTCTTCCCCCTTGTATATCAGAGGTTCCTTCCAAAACAAATCTATTGTACAGTGAATCCCCTCTTGGCACCTACTTATTCTCTAAGGTCCCAGACTGACCCTCGAACTAAGCACAACTTTAGCATGGTGCGGTATGTCTGTCAAGGAACTAGAAATGCATGTGAAACTCTCAGAGGTAGGTACACAGGTTTGTTATAGCATAGTCTGAAAGAGTAAAATATCACTAACAACTCAAATGTTCAAATGAAAAAAAAGGGCATTTCGAGATTCATTTATGTGACGGTACAGAAAATTAAAAGGTAAATAGAGCTATACTATTAAGTGAATAAAAGAAAGTTCAATATTACCCAAACAATATGGCATAGTTGTTTAAATTTAAAAAATACATAACTAGTATTTTATATAGTTTTTGAAAATTGCAAGAATGTGTGTAACAAGAACACACATGAACTTCAGGAGAGTGAGTATCTCTGGCATGAGGAGGAAAAACAAGATTGAATGCAATTCAATATTTTCTGTAATTTTTAAAAATTTTATTGGTAGATACAAAGTCCTGTGTATATAAGCACTTATCGTTTTCTATGTGTTTGAAATAATTCCAGATTTTTCAAATAAACATTTATTAAAAGAAACCAATTCAAAAAATTAAATGGCATGACTCAGTTCCCCACTTAATTAACAGCAGAGAAGATGTAGGCTCTGGACTGCTCCTCTGGCCATCATATTCTCCTGTGTCAGCTGTCATGTTTCTATCAAATAATAAATATGATGGCCAGTGTGTCTTTTGTATCTTTCATGAGGATAAGTACTGCTGTGAGTATAAGGAAGCACTTAGAATGTACTACATCTGACTGAATAATTAGCTCTAAATTTCTAATGCAAAATTACATAGTCATAGGAGTCTTTGTCCAAGAGAAGAAGCTGTCACCGTGGTTTGATGACTGAGTGGCCATAGATGCCGTCATCAGAACCTATGTTCCACGGCCAGATCTAGTTCAGAAGTTACACAGGGCAAGTGCCATACACAAATGTAACTCACCTGAAGACAGGTAAGGTTCACCACTAACAGAGAGGTGCTTTTGGAGAGCTTACAGTCTTCTTCTGGTGATTTCCCTCTGTAAGAATCCCACCAACAGCTCTACTCAAGAACCTCTCAGGTCAGAACCCAGGAAACTGCCCTGGCTTACATTCTCTGCATTCTAATGGAGAGGTGCCCCTTTCCTGCAGAGTCCAGTGAAGGTCTGTAGAACCCACTCTCCAGCTATCCAATTTCTAAGAGCTACAAAGCCAACAGCAGCCAACATCAAGCACATTAGATCCTTTCTATCTGAAGAGGAAACTAGCTAATAACTACCCATGGAAAAGCACAACAAAGACATACATTAATTAGAGTCCTCCTTGTGTATTTCCATTGTGAAAAGCAATTTTTTTTTTACTTTAGGAAAAGTAATGGCTTTATACTAATTTTGATTACTTGTAAATTTGAGGTGAATATGTCCTTGACAGTAAGCTTTGTCTCTTATTCATCAGTATATTTTAAAAAAAAACTGGCAAAGTGCTTGGCACATTATTAATGTTTGTTGATTGAGTGAAAGGATGAATAAATGAATATAAGCAAAATTAAGACATATTTCTTACTGACAGACACTAATGACTAAAAAAAGACTTCCAACAAATGAGCAGGGTTGACAATTAAAGTGTAAATAGGAATCTAATGAATGTTCTAATTGATCTTCCCTGCTTTAAAATGTAGCCAGAATTTTTTAACCTTGAGATACAATGCTCAGCAAATTAGTAGACTGTCCTTGTGTAAAAATCTCTTTAATCAATCTAATAGTTTGTCTACTCATCTATAGGCTTTAAAACTGCTGCCAAATTAGTGCTTTGTTTTGTTAGTCTTCACAAGAATTATGTCTTAATAATAATAGATTTGTGCGTGCGTGTGTGTGTGTGTGTGTGTCTTTAGCTTAGCACGTTGGACTTCAGTGACTATGAATATATGTTAAATCAAAAGAAAAAAGTCTCTTCAAAGATAATAAAGCTGAGAGGAAAAGAAGACTGTCATTCTTTCCTGATGATTCTATCTCCAGAAAAACATACAATAAACACTTAATGTCTGAATCAGATTTTTTAAAGATTGTCTTTTCAAAAAATCGATTTCTTATCCTTAGTTTTCCAGAGATCACAAGACCATGGGTGCTAAGAATTCTTTCAGCCATTGAGAAGTTGGGTAACATTTATACAAGGCTGCCTGAGAAGTGGCTAGAAATACATGTTTGACTCTAACCAGACCACCCAGCCCTAGTCTAAAAAGATTGGAGGCTAGAAGAGGAGTTTGAATTTTGGAGTGGATTTTTGAGGAAGCTGGGAGGAAAGTTGAGTGTCTTTTTCATTCCATACTCAGGGACAGTGGCTTCAGTGGCATCCGGAAAGAGCTTAATGCTGACAGAGGAGAAGAGAATATGGAAAATCTTCCCAACTAGAAATTCTGATGTGATGGAATACAGAGGAAATTTGATACAAAGAAAGGTTCCAACGATTTCTTGGTGCAAAAGTTCTGTGTAGTGATTAAGAATTTAAGAGAAACAAGCTATTCTTGGCTTTTGTAAATACTGCCCCAAATAACTGCCAGAGTTATGCAGTAGCTCTAACAGTGGAGTATAGCACCAGGTATGGGGACTGAGAAACTCTAGTGATGAATTTTCTTGGTCCTAAAAGAATAACAGTTTAGATATCCAAGCAACTGGGGGTTGGAGAGTGGGATCTTTTGTTTGCCAGGAGAAAGTGTCAGCGTTTCAGTACAGACCAGATGCTTTTGCTTTCTTGCTTTCCTTCAGTCCCAAATGATTAGAAACTACAATTAGCAAACTGGAGGAAGAAGAGACAGAGACAGGGTCAGGAGGAGGGTAATGAGGGACAGAGTCACCACATCCATCTTCCCCATCTCAGGCTACCACCTCTTGCAGCACTAGAAACAGAAACTCCAACTAATATGAAGGTTAGTGCATGGAAATAGACCTCTTAATGGACAGAATGAAACCTGTAGGGTGACTAGAATATGAATGACTTGTCCCTACTTGAGAGTGACTAAAAATACCACTATTCTAGTCTTGGAATTCATTGAGGTACTTCTTAAATGGGAAGGGGATCAAGAGATGGAGGGAAAGGGGAGAAAGGAGAAGAAAAGGGGATGAAAAGAGAAATTAGCAGCCTGTGTACCCATCAAGAGATGACTGGATTATCTTATCTATAATAGAACACTACTTGATTATAAAGAAGGATAAATTTGAGACTTTTGTAGAAAAATGCATGCACCTGGAAAATACAGCACTGAGTGAATTTAGGCACACATCCTTAAACCCCATATGGTATCACTCCTTTGTGTGTAAGGCAAAGAACAAACAGAGCAGGATAAAGGATGGGTAGGAGGAGCCAAGGGGACGGATCTCTTTCAAATGGGAAAGGAGCCAAGAGACTGTGGGTGAGGAGACGGGGCAGTGGAATAAAGATGCCATGCACAGGAACCGAATAACCTCAGTGAAGGTAAACACTGCATATCATAAACACCGGGCAAGATTCATATACAAACAAGAACAGAAATGGGGAAAGGGGATTGGGGAGGGGATGGGAGGGAGGGAGGGAAGAGGAAGGAGATTTTTTTAAAAGAACCAAGCTGTATTATGTGCCCACTCCCCACGATGCTTATAAACTGCACGGACTGCAAACAAGTACTTAAAATAGAAAGGCTTGTTGTGTACACATACCACCTCCGCAGGAGAATGTAAACATGATGTACTACAAATATGTACTATTTAAAAAAAATAAGAATAAGAGTGTAAAAATAGAAAATAAGTTGTCCTACTGCGAGGATAAAAGTGGAGGAGAAATTAAGGTTGTCTAGTTGTGTTGCGATGATGCCACGGTAGGAGCCCTGCTTGTTCACTACGAGGAGGTTGTACTCCAACATCCAAACTCCAAGGGGTTCTATTTTCTAATAGGTATTCCAAGAAAGAATGGGAAGAGAAGCACATTTGATTGTTTGCTCTCCATGTGGTTTGGCGGGAAGAGAAGCGAGGGAATGGGGAGGAAACACTCTCTGAGCCTCTCTACCCTGACTGGACCTGCTGAAGCTGGGTCCTTCATTCACTCCTACTCAAGGAGGCCAATGAGGGTAATTCATTTTGCTGCTCAGTTCACTGCCTGTGGGCACTGGGTTCACTCTGCCACCCCGCCACCATGTTTTCTCCTAGCGCCTTATAATAACTGACCAGTTTGTTTTCTGATGGTACTCTGATAATCTGATTCCCTTTGATACCCACTGCCCAGCCACCAGCCCAGGGCAGCTTCCGGACAGGCAGACCTGCTAGACTCTCAAATCGCTTCCTGATACACCGCCTGACAAGCTCCTCCCACTGTCTGTGCTTCCTCTGTTCATTTCCTCCAACCAGGCTCAACTTCTTCAGACCAGCATCCGCCCACATCACACCTGGCTGTGCCATACCCACTCCGAGGAATTCCAGCCCCTCTGCCCCGTTCTGACTTCAGCCTCTACCCATCCACTTTTGCGGACGAGAGCTCAGTGTGCCTTGAGGCTGAACCATAGAAAGTTGGAACAAATTAAGGAACCCAGAGAGACTCATTTGCAGCTATTTCTTGTCATGCAGATTGCTGCAACCTTAAAGAAGAAAGGTGGGAGGAGAAAATTGGATCCTTAAAAAGTAGCCTTCTGTTATTATGTAAGACTAGGGAAGTAGCCACAAAGTGTTGTTAATGTCACTCAGTGGTTATGGTTCCCAATCAGACTCTGACCGAGAAGATGCAAAGATAATCATGAAATATGAGCACACTGCTGCGGAACACCAGTTAGTTCCAAATGTGTTCATTTATTCATTTGCAGTTACAGCCCCAGAAATCAGCGAAGTAATGTCTAGGAAGTAAAGGGGTAAAATAATTTTCCCACTCTCCTAGTCAAAGGGCTAATTCAAATTTCAAAAGGAACACTAACTTGCTTTAAGTCCCATAAAAAGAGAGACGGAGAGAGCAAATTCCATCCAGCTTTAATCACTGTCCACGGCAAGGCTCCTTAATGATTTCCAGCTGCCTCCATTTAGATTGTTGCTTTGAGAGAACTTTCATGCTAACTTGGAACATTTTAATGCATCCAAAAAAAATCTTCCTTTGCCCTCATCTGCATCCTAAGGGAAAGCAGATTTTTCCTGGATTACATAAAATGTGATGAGCTGGAAGGGCCGGGGCGGAGGAGGGCAGGGGAGGGGGCTGCCTGGGCTCTTCCAGCTCTTCCCCGGTCTGTGGCAACCACGCCACGAGAGGAAAAGGGGAATAGGAAAACTCAAGGAAGACCCCACACCCTCTTCCTGTAGGAGGCCAAAATCTGCTTCTCCGTCAATGCCCTGCTACGTTCTGACATGAAGGAAACTATTCAGAATTAAGCTACAAGGAAATAATTCCAAATACAGATAGTGTTAAAATTTGAAACGTGGGGGGGGGGAGTTAGTGTGGGAGTATTTACAGTCAAAATTGTGCTACTCAAACAGCCTGTAACCCTGGATCACCCAACTCCTCCCACGGATGGAGAGAAGAGCAATGCAGTCATATAATCTAGCCCTTGAATAAGGCGGGTTTTGAGTTGGTGTCTGTGCTAGGGATGGAATCCAGAGGTTCCCACTTGCTAAGCGTGGCTGCTGAGCTACATTTCCAGCCCTGAATAAGGCAGCTTATTATAGATCATGAGCTTGAAGTTTCAATCCCATTTAGAATCATAATTTTCTTCCTAACAGAGTTGTGTGCTCTTTAAAAGCAAAGAATAATTATTTCTCAGTAATCTTGAGGTTACAGGAATGAATATGCTATTTTGATCACCTAATTCCATAAACTATATTTTTTCAGATATTACCAAGATCTCCATGTAACAAGAAGTTTGTATATTTTTGCTTGTGGGATAGAAAGAAAATTTTGCAGTTCCTCTCATTCTCCTAAAAAGGGTCTCAGACTACTGAAAAATCTCCATTTTTGAAAAATTAGTTTGACAAAGTCATCTAATATTGTTGTTTATCCACTAATTCAGTAAGGACATACATTTTATATTCACACCAAATACTCTATGTTGTATATCTGATTTCTGGGAGTGAGGAGTTCTTAACAATCTTGACAAATTAATAACAATTTTCTACTTAAAACCCATGAGTAACAGGAACTACAGGACATAATAACAAGGTCAGTCTTGGAATGATTGCTCACTCTTATTATCATTAATTTTTAACAAGTATTTTTGAAAATCTAAGATGGAGAACATATTGAAAGTTTCATAGACTTTCCTCATACACCTTACTTTTCATGAGTCAGGGATATTTTGAGTCTCTAGAACTTCTACCTCAAAAAACCCTGAAGCTGCCCTTGAAAATCAAGTCCACTCTTTTACCTGCATTTCATCTTAACTTTGCAGGGCTTGTAAGGTTAAACTCCCCTAAGCCACTTGGCACTGTCCCTGTTAAGACCCTCTTTTAATGTATGTTTGAGATTTTACTTTGAATATTTACATGTTCTTGGCATTATTTTCAAATTCTAGTGCCCAAAATTGTACAGAGAGTCTCAAACACAGATAAACACAGAACTGAAAACAAATTCATCTGTTCATAGTTTCTGGGTTTTGTCAATTTGTAAACCACAGTAATTGTTTCCTTCTTTTGAAGAAACTCTTTCCTGTTTTGACTCATTAAGATCAGATCACTCCAGGTGTATATCTGGCATACAATCATTTATCTGCAAACAAATAATTCTACAAAAGAAATCAACCAATAATATAGAATGTGAGTCTCTTACATCTATACTCACAGTTCTTTCCTGGTACCCATTCTTTCCATGTATCTCTACTCCTTCCTCTTCTACTATTTTGCTTTTTATTAAATATACTTATATATTAAAATATCATTAATAAATATTCCTGTATCATACATCTATTCATTGTTTATATGTCTTACATGCTTATAAATTTCTGAATTATAAAAACAGTGCCTACTTCCTCTTTGAGCTCTGCTGGTCAGCATCTGACCCATAAAAACATTTAAAATGGTTTATTGAATGAATAAATATCCTGTACTCTGAATCCTGGAAGAAAATTATACAATAAATCTTCAAGACACTAATAAATGGGTTCAAAAGATGTTCTAGATAAACCATTAGCACATCTAACACTCCTAAAAAGTCTATGAAAGAGGGCTGGCATCACCTGCACAGGTGTCAACACAGCTGTGGTCCTCTCTAGGATGTGATTAGCTTTGATTGATTGTGTATGTCCACCTGCAAGGCTTCCCTGTGCACACAGAGTCACAGCATCTGAAGTCGCCCCACAGCCCCTTGTCTCACCCGGGTCAGCAGTTCTCACTTATCCACCAGGCATCTCAGAACTGCCCCTTGCCTCAGGGCTCAGCAGCACGGACTGTGACAAATCAAATGGACAATCATATGCAATGTAAGTATCTTTTCTAGAATGCCAAGTTCTCACTCTTCTTTGTCTTTCTCCCTTGAAAAACACTGAGATTAGAGCCTACATGCAAATTTATAGTTAATTGCACTTCTTATGAAGACACAGGTTTCATCATGCCTTTGGTTAACAAGGAGGATAAACAGAATCAAAGGGATTCATGTGGGAACACCAGCACTTCCCCCCAAAATGACACAAAGCACACGGATTAATTGTATACAGGAACAAGCAGATGATTCCAGAACACAGGAGAATAATTCAGGTAAAATCCAATTTTAGATTTGAGATACAAACATAAAACCTGAAGGAAAAACAGTAGTCTACAAGAGAAGTTAGACTCTCTAGTAAGTTAAAAATCCTGAATTCTAGTCAGGCCCTAAACCAGATCAAGTTTTCTTATCTAGCCGTTATTTACCTCTCCTACAGAGCTTGTCTTTATTTTTAAGTAAAAATAGTGCATGGACAATGCTTGAACATATGGAGGGAGTGCCATAAAAGAGGAGCAGACTAAACTATGTGATTCCCCACTAGAAAAAGAGACATTATATTAAGAACACCACTTAACTACACAATGTTCTCCGAGAAGTTGTCTTGCAATTAATCTTCTCATTGACATAGAGAGATCCTTCTTACTATCTCTGCAAAGAAAAGCGAACACTTCAAAATGTGTATACCCAATGACATAAAAAATGTACTTCCACTCTGCTGAAGGTGGAACTAGGTACTAGTTTCAAGGTTTAACAAGATAGTCTTTCTCTGTTACATAATACCTAACTAATTTTATGTCTTCAAACACTACTGTATATGATGAAGAACATTGAATTGGGAATTAAAAATTCACGTTCAAGTCCTGACTCAGTCTCGTCTTGCATGATGCTGAGTAAATTAATTAAGATGTCTTGAATTCTTTTCAGTGATGAAATGAGATATTGGGGCCAGCGTTCAATGACACTTACCCTAATCCCCTCCCATACTGTTGGGAGAATTGAATGACACTGGCTGTATTTACATGTGCTTTGAAAACTCTAATTTTAAAAACTAACTGAACTTGTTTGCTAACATAAAATCTTTTCATAGGAATTTTTCTATTATCCATCATGACAGAAAACTCCTTTCACTCTTTTCTATAACAAGGGAGCATATAAATACATAGTCACGATGACACATAAAGAGCTTTGCTATGACTTCAAACCACATGACCACAAAGCAGCCGTTCCCTTCTGAGAACAGTTACTAACAGCATCAAGATAAGTGAATCCTTCCAGGTATTTCTTCCTTCTGTTTCACTGAGCTTTGTAGAAACCTTTTTTTAAGTTCTAGTCCATTCCTCTTAACTTGTTTCTGATGCACCTATGAGGAACAACTCTCCAGATAGTCACCTTTTCCAAAAAGTATTTACTTAGAGAAAATTAGAATTTAATTTATACTGAATGACCAATACAGACCTTTATGCATGCTATATGTCTAACATACTGCAGCCAAATTAATTTCCCTAGTCAGTGATTAATTGCCTACTCTGGTCCTGGCACTGGATAAGCTTCCTGGAATACAACAAAGAACATAATGGGCGAGGTCTCTGCCCTTCAAATGTCAAATCCATAGCTTCTTTTCAGAGATCATCTTTCTAGACCTCTGTGACATCTGGGCATTTTTCCTTCTCTCTCAATTTTGAAGACATTGTTCTTGCTTAATATATCAGACACAGTTGGCCAAGTGCTCTAACCTACATTTCCAACCTCTTTACCTTCATCACTTGTCAGTGATTTGACCAGTTAGATGCACATAAGGCATCTCTCCTAATGCTCCTGCAGCACACTGGTAGCCTTCCTTCTGCCTAATTCCTTTTGCTAAAACTTGGTGTGATGCCTACAGCTATAGCTGCTGACCTGTGACCATGATTAAAGTTCAAGAGAATGGCAAAATCTGGATCTGATGCAGATAATCTACCATATTTCCCCCAAGAGCAGGTCTTACGTTATGTTTAACTCCAAAAAACGCAATAGGGCTTATTTCTAGGAGATAACTTATTTTTTTTCATGTTCAATAATTTATATTACTCATATAATCATGTATAAAAATCTTCATTTATTTATGTACCAAAATCTACTTATTCAAATATGGTCATGTCATCTTCTTCTGGAATATCATCATACCTCTCAAAACTCCAAACTCCAGACTTTCTTGGAATTCCATTTCCTGTAGAACCATCTGCCAATCTTTCAGGTCCACAGCAGAGCTCTGCTTTAAGGAGCACTTCCTGTTCATGTAGCCTGTTTGCAATGCACTGGCAACTGTAATGCAGCATTCATGGGTTATATCCCATGAATTCTTCCCCCAAGTCATGACCTCTTACAGGCTGGGCTTCACAAAGTTTCTATTCAATCATTCTTAATGAGGAGTCTATGAAGACAAGAGTGGTAACAAAAATAATGACTGTTAAAAATCGTGGTCCACATAAAAGTAACGAAAAATTGCAGGGACCAAAATTTAGAAAACGGTTCTATATTGCATGTGATTGCATTAGATGTGTCCATAACAATACACGATATATTGAATTACAAAGATTCGTATTAGACACGATGATATCCACTTGTTATTAAGTGAGTACATTATTCGTATGTTGTGTCTGTATTCCAAATGGTCATTCAGCAATAAAATCTTGAGTTCATCTGTTTACATAGGAGTTACCTCTTGTTCAAAAGCTCCCACTTGAGTATTTACAAATTTTTAATTATAATTTATATTATAATTTATTAATTTCCATAAAATTACTTATACTTCCGTATCAGTATTATTATTTTATACTTTAGTACATCCATCATATGTTGCAATATTCATACTAAATGTGTCCAAGTGCTGTTGATCTTAACTAGAGCTTATTTGGGGGGTAAGGTTTATATTATTAGCATTCTGAAAAATCATTCTATGTCTTAGTTTCCAGTTCCCTCTTATTTTCAAGGAAGTATAGTATGCATTCTCAGTAATTATTCATGTTCAGACTTCTTGCTTAGTGAGAAAAAAATAAACAAACAAAACACTTGTAGCTGTTTAAGCCACCACAATTAGGTTTTCAATGCTTCCTAGTCAACACATCCAGTTGTCCTTCCAATTTATCTGCTTCATATTTCTCTCCCCCACAATTTCATATTTTTTTGTCCTTCCAATTTATCTGCTTCATATTTCTCTCCCCCACAATTTCATATTTTTTTGTCCTTCCAATTTATCTGCTTCATATTTCTCTCCCCCGACAATTTCACATTTTTTTGTTTATCCTTGAAGGTCAACTATTAGCACTTTCCCAGTATATTTTCCATGGGCAATCATAATCTACCCATTCCATTTTCTCTTTCTTTACGTCATTTAAATACATTCTGAGAGACTGCCACATGCCAGACCCTGCTCTCAACACTGGGGTTAGAGGTAAACAGTAAAGATTTCCCCCCTTCAGGGTAGCTACATTCTAAGAGTAAAATACACCCTGTGAGCTCCAGTCCATCCACAGCCACAATTTAAGTGTCCTCAGAAACACCTCCTAAAACCTTTCAGTCTAGATGAACATATTTTACTCTATATTTTGTAGTGTCTTGTGATTGTCCTTGGTATAACTTAGATGGCTTTAGCTATATATTTCTCTGTGTGGATATTTAGTTTTATACCTTTCTCCTCCACGAGAAAATAAAGGGGTAAATCTTTGTATGGCCTCGGGTATTACCTAGAGCTTACTGCGTGCTGAAATATGGTGATGTTTTCAGACCCACACTTCATATTGCATTCTGAGCCTATCTGCTGTCCTAAGCAACTCTACAGCGTGCTTTTGGGCCTCAAAACCAAAAAACAGCCAAGCACGGTGACGCCTGCCTGGCTGTTCAGGTGGCTGAATTAGGAGAGTTGTGTGATTGAGGACAATCAAGCAACTTAATGAGACCATGTTCAAAATGAGATAAAAAGGGAATGTACCTCAATGGCAGAGTAGCTCAGGTTCCATCCCCACTACCACAAAAGCAAGCAAAGATCCAGTGTAAATTATGTTTGCAATGCTTTATCACTCCTAGTTAGTGACATGACCAGAGACCAAAATCAGAGACTCAGAAACTATTCCTACCATTGGTTCTTCTCCCCCATCCCTCACTTCTAATGGTATCCAAAAGTCCTTATTTGCATTAACCTAACATTGCTTACACTTTTCTTCATTCTCGTTAGGACTGTTCATCTTCCTCATTGCAAGTTGTCAGTCTATCTGCATTACTTCTGTATTACTATCGTGATTATGAGACATCTCATTCATCTTTCTGTGTGTTTATTCATGATATTCAACCATTCAAGTATGATACTCAATTTACAGATTGTGAAAAGTCGGGTTCCGAGAGCTTAAGAAACGTATTCCAGAGCATCTAATTAATAGGTAGCAGAGCTAAAATTTGCATTGATCCATACCAGTAATCAAGAGGCCTGGGAAAGACCTTCTAGCACTTGTGACAAAAACACTGAGTTACAAGGGTGTGTTTTGACATGGGGATCATCCTCCCAACTCTGTGTATTTCTTTTTTGGGGAATGTGGAGAGAGATAACAGTTGAATCTAGGGCCTTGACACTAAGCTACTTCCCCAGTCCCTTTTAGCTTGCTAAAACCCTAGGCTTTACCAAACAGCTAAGTTGTCCAGACTCTGCCTGAACATCCAGTCCTCCTGCCTCAGCCTCCTAGAGAGCAGGAATCATAAGCAAATGCAGCTGTGAATTTCTTGAGAAAAGAAAGAAGTTCTTCACTTCAACCTTCTCTAGCATAGTGGCTTTTCATCACCTTTCCCAGCATGGTGGCTTTTCATCAAAGACTATGAAACGCATTTTGAGACAAGAAAACACAACAAAAGAAAAAGGAAAAGATAAAGAGGGAGGAATTCATCCAAGGGAAAGCAAAGGAGGAGGATGCAAGGCAATAAGGCATGAGGGACAAAGATAGGAGCAGAGAGCATGGCTCGCTCTGTTTAGACTTCTGCTAGGAAGCTATGTCTTTGTAAAAGCACTGGTTGGAATTTTGGCTGCTGTTTTACTGAGCTCAGCCCGTGGAATATTTCAGCCTGGCCTTCTACCTCAGGAGCATCAACTGAAAGTTAGGAGTTTAATGATGATGTGAACCAAAGCAGAGGTTCACATACCCTCACTCGGGGGAAAAGTTAGCAGTTAAGTGCCAGCAGCTGAATCACCTCGCCTCTAAAAGCTCTGCCCTCTCCCGCCAGAACAATTACAGTGTGAAATGCTGGATAGCGGGTCACAGTTTTGACTTTATCATTTCGTGCTTTAAGAGTAATTTGGGATTGTATTTAAGGTAGTAATTTCTTCTCTATAGCAGCTAAAAGCCTAAAGTCTTTCAATTGGATAATTACCCCACTATGCTCTTTCACCCAAGTGACCCTCTGAAAAATGCTGTAACCTGCCACCCCCCATCTTTTATGGCCTGGTTTTGCCTTGGCACCATGAATCACTCTGTATCACGTTTGTCGTAGGTGGCAGCAGAAACGAAATATGCATACTATGTGACTGGAGAAAGATTCTGTCTCATTAATCTCACTGTTCTTCCCTGTTGGAAAAGCAGAGGAAAAGAAAACAGCTAGAATGTATTTCCCTGCTGACAATGTAGAAGAAATGCCACTGTCACAGAGCCACATGGGCATGGGCAGCTCTGAGCTCTCTGACCTCCTGACCCGCATCATAAACCCTTGATGCCGACCTGGAAGGATTTTACTGTAGCAATATAGTGAGTGATTCCAAAATGCTTCTTAAGTGCCCCAACTCACTGGTTCTATTCTCTCATGCTTGTTTCGCTTTTCCAAACAAATTCTTACCTCTAGCCAAAGTGCCACATGTGCAGGAAAGGAAAGCATTCTCTTTTTACTTTTTTATGTGTTTCCATAATCCTGGTAATAAAGCATATTAAATGAGAATCTTCCTCATTAAGCTGGGGTTTATATGGGAGGTGATTTAAAATTTTATAAATTTACCATCACTTTTATTTTCAGCTCTCTATTATTTAGAATTTAATTGTTCAATTCATGAAATAGTAATAGCAAGCACTTATCACACTTTCCGTGTGCCAGGCACTGTCCTTGATGCTCATGCATAATGTCTTCACAGCAGCCCTAAGAAGTGAGTGCTATTATTATCACTCCTGCCTTTACTGATGAATTAACTAAAATGCAAAGGAATGAATCAGTCCTCACTGGTTCGGGTCATCATCTGCTAAGTGGTGCCCACACCATCATGCTTCCAATTACAGGTCATTGTGTGTGTGTTCGTTGCTCGTTTCTCTTGTGCACTCATTTCAGGACCATCTTATCCACATACTCTTTTAAAGAATGCTTACCTTTAGAGAAAACTACAGTAAAGTACACTCTAGAATTATGGGGCAGAATAAAATAAAGCTGGCAGAGAAAACCTACCAGGATGTATGGTAGAACCAAGGGGTAACCCCTGCATATCCAGGGGTCCCTTCATTTGTCAGCTTTCCTGGAAGTTGGGAGGGCCAGGTAACTAATTTTCAGGTGCATGCATGGTCTTTGAATAGAAGTAAAGGACAATGTGTCCAACTCCATCAAATGCCACTGTTACATCAAATAAGAGAAGAACTGAATATTCTAGCATTTAGTAATAGGGAAGCCATTGTTGACTATGATAAGAACATTGTTTTCCTGTGGAAATACAGTGGGAGTATTACTAACAACACTATATAAAGCACTAGACATCACTGCACCAGTGAGTATAGAATTTAGTTATACATAAGTCAGGCAAAGAATGACAGATTTAGAGAGCCCAGATGCTTTCCATTAAATGTATGCTACTTTTCTCTAATCTTTCAGAGGCCTGGATGGATTTTCTTGTTATATACTCAAAGATATATGTCACATTCTCATCAAATGAATTGCTGGCTTACTTTCTTATTCTCCTCTAATAATGCTACCTATCTGTACTTTTGCATGGTCTTATAGTAAGTAGAGTACATTTCTCAGCCCTTTGACTTTGGACTTGATCATGTGATTTACTTGACTAGTTGAATAGAGAGAGTAGAATTTGCCTGAACCATTGGACCCCATCCAAAACCCATACCATTCAAAAGCTACACCTACCTGGTAAATTGGTTCACTAACCTCTTAGATATTTCAAGACTTAAAAATGTGGAAGGGACTTAAATAGTGATATCCAATTAGTTCTTTTAACCCCCAAAACACCCAAAACTAACACCCAAAAGCTAAAATTGTAAGTCAAATACCACATTACAAATAACAAAGAACAACAGTTAGAATCAAGACTATTCCCTTCTATTTCAGTAATATTTCCATGGTGCCACACTGCCTGTCCTAATTCCTGAGGACTCCCAGGTGCAGGCTCTGCTCAGAAACAAGGAATCTAAGCTCAACACTGTAAACACTCTCTTGTCACTTGCCTTTTCTAAATTCCCTTTTCTCCAGCACTTGGATCACTGTAACCACTTTCTCTCTCTCTCTCTCTCTCTCTCTCTCTCTCTCTCTCTCTCTCTCTCACATTTGTGTTTAGTCTTTAGTCTTAACTTTATGATTCTATATCCTTCAAAAACTTTATTTCACCAAATATGCACCTACATGTTTTAAATTTTTCACTGGAAGGTGTTACACAAACTCAGGTGCCCAGTAGAATTACAACGTGATTGACGTAACATCTTCACTTTACAGCAAGAAAACTGAGCTTTAAATTGTTTCTGGACTCTGACAATGGAATTGTGAACACTGTTTACAGTGCTTCCCTATATACAGTTTCCCTCCTTCATCCTTGTCCCCTCTGAAGCTTTCTTTTTCCTTCCTTGCCCAGGAAAGCTCAGTTTTCATGAAGATTCAAGTCTAGGGAAGCTGTGATCCTAAAACCTTCTCTGTCAGGTAACAGCTCTGTGTGTAACATCTACAGGCATCGTGCAACTTAGGGAAGCATTATACTGTATTGATCACCATGGGAAATCCATATTGAATGCTTAAATTTGTTTATCAAATTTCATTTAATAAAGTACTGGACAGTGATCAAAAAATATGACTCTTTCAAGGTCATATAACTGAAATAGCTGAAAAGAAGAAACTAGATTCCACGATTCCTCAGTCATCTGCATCATCTAGCCCCCATGCCAAAGTCCTACCACTCATAACTAGCAATGTACAGTTTATGCATATATATATATATATATATATATATATACACACACACACATATATATTTGCCTGGTGGCTATTATACTCAATACCTTGTTACTTAAAGATAACTTTTTTCAATATATTACTTATAAACATTTCTTTTCATAAACCAGAAACAGAAGTTGTCCCATTAGAATTTAATCCAAATATTCTTGAGAAATTTTAAAAGTAAAATATGACATTTATTTCAAAAACTTTGTTTTTTAAGGGGTCATTAGCTTGTCTTTTCACTTCAGTGCTTTAAAACAAAAAGCAGATCTGTTGTTAAAAGATAATTTTCATGTTTTCATCTGTGAAGTTCAGTACTTTAAAAAAAAATCGTTGATTTTTTCTTACCTTTTGCCTCCTTAGGAAAGAAGAGAAATGCAAACATTCAGAATCTAAGTCACTTGCCCAGTGTTGGTTAGGAAGTCACTAAGTTAGCAGATCGCCTCCCAAAGGTTTGGTATGAAATTTTGCATCTAGGGCCGGGGATTTAGCTCACTGGCATAAGAGCTTGCCTTGCAAGAACTAACTTGTGAGTTCAATCCCTGGTACAAAAAAAAAAAAAAGAAAAGAAAAGAAATTTTGCATCTAGCACTTTTAAAAATGATTGCCATAAAACTAGCATTTGTACTGACTTCCATACATCCTGATGAGAATTTATGTGCATTAACTTATTCCATGATGATGGAAATGTTAGTTTATAATATCATGACCCTCATCTTGTAGATAAGGAAGAATCTTAGTGGTGTTGAGTAATTTTACCAACGTGACACAGTGGAGGGAACATGCCCAATTTTTGGCAAAGAAGTCATGTGTTTCTCATGAAGTGTAGCCAGGTCAGGGTCAAGGAAAGATCTCAAGTCACAGAAACAGTGAGGTCTGCACAGTGGATTGCTATGGGTACACATAATTAACAGTTTGGGTCACTGTGAATCTATTAAAATAATAATATATGGTAGCACTCCTTCATGAAAGTAAACTAAAACGCATTGTGTTGTTAAAATTCAGGTTTCCTACAGAGAGGAGAAAGCATGGTGACTCAGACAGAAGCCCGTGGATCTTCCTCAAGGGAGACAGTGTTCTATGCGTTAGTAAAAAAATCATTATACAGATGCATTTACTTTGTGAAAATTCATTGAACTAGACACATGATTTGTACAGTTGCCAGTGTGTATGTCACATATCACTAAAGTTCATATTAAAATTAACCTTTAAAATGTCCATAAAATGTATCTGGAATAGAACCACCATGTACGCCTGAGCAAGCTGATTATGTTTACCAGCTGTAGGCCAAGTGAGGCAATGAAACAGGCATGACGCCTGTGGATTTTGGAGATGAAAGATCTTGTTCATTTCTATCCCAATTAAAGGCCTATTCCTGCCTGTGAAAATAAGGGGGTGAGCTCAATGAAACCTATTACAGTATTAGTTTTGTTGTTTCTCTGTCCTTCAATTAAGGTTTCTGTTTGGCTCATGTGTTATTAAAAAAAATTTTTTTAAAGCAGCAAGTTGGATAAAATTAGATGTGCAATAGATTTATTGTGTAAAATGTCAAAGTATATTGGGAGAGATATCAGACTGCAACATGGTGAACTTTGTGAAGGAGAGAGAGCAGGTTCATCCAAACAGATCATGGTTGAAAAGAACCAGAGAAATAATGAATCCAGCTTTGATATAATGAGCTTGAGGTGTGTTTTAGACATCAGTCATGAGTTGTCAAAGGGAAATACAGGCCTGAGGTGTGCTAGGGTTGCACATTGTGAGTCATCTACATATAGGCAGTAATTGAAGCCAGAGGCATAATGAGAGAGTATAAGGACAGAGTGTCAAATGCAAAAAAGAAAAACAACATCGAGTAACAAAGAGTTCTCATATTGAGAATTAGGTGAAAGAAGGATGTGACTGCAAAGGTAACAACTCAACAAAAAGGTAGGAAGGACATAGAAAATAATTATTCCCCAACAATCCAGGGGAGTATGAAGTGATCAACAGTGACAAATTCCGTAGAATGCTCAAGTAAGAGAAATCCTGGAAATATGCATTGAATTTAGAAGATGTGGATCTCATCAAGAAAGATTACAGTTCAGTGATGGGACAAGCCAATTTCATGTGCAGTGTGGCAGGTAGGGGCTGAGGAAGGAGAAAGAGGTTGCGATAGTGTTCAATTCTAAACGCAAGTGCACTAACTGGCTTGAGGTAGGACGCAAAGCCTCCCCTATCAAGCAAGAGGAAAGGAAAGCAGATGAGATACAGATGTAGGCAGAGATATATTTTTGGAAATGGGGAGATAAAAGTTCATAATTTTTATCTGATAGATTCCATTTTCTCTTTAAAATATCATCTCCTGAGAGCAATAAAAAGGTAGAGAAGGTGGAGGCTTATGAGGAACAGAGTTTTAAAAAGTGTTTTCAGAGATGGGGGTTTAGGAATTGACCAAACCATGCAGCATATTAAAAGGGTCCTTTGAGATTATCGATTATCCATTAAGAACAGATCCATGGATGCTGCTGACGATTTTGCTCATCACCACGATCTGTGGGAGGCCAACACGGGCAAGCAGACCATTGGACTAAGCCAGAGCTGACTTTATGCCATGTGAGTGCAAAGAAGACCCAAGAGAAGTGAACTAATGATATGGTCATGATGTCACTGAAATCAAAGCTCTTGGCCTGACTCAGTGTTGAGAAGAGTGGGGTAAAGGAAAGGAAAGAAGGAGGACTGAGAGAATGCAAAGCATCACACACAGGCCTGAACTTTCTCTGACATTTGCGTTTAAATATCCTTCACAAGCCAATCAGTTTGATTCTCAGGAAAACTGTTGTACATCTTATGTGTGAAAACTTCAACTCTATTTATGTCGGCAAATGCAACCAAAGCAATTCGCTAGCCCCCAAGAAGTCCATGCACTGCTGAAGACAAACAGTACTGGTTATGAGAAAAATACTACCCAACAGAAATATTTTCTGAGCTGTACGAATTTTCAGTGTTCTAATAATCACATTAAAAGCTGTCAAAAGGAGCGGGCTTGTCAGATATTTTTAAAGCCAGAATATAATCATGCTAACAATTCTTTATCTGAAATCCAAATTTTGAACATTTTGTCCCTTTATTTTTTTTGCTATTTCCCCAGCTAAATAGGTGAAATAAATTTTAAGACCCTTTTTTATATATAATCACTGTAAAAATTTAGGTGTTTTAATTTTTACATCATTTAAAATTTATTAAATAATCATCAAAATTTAAATTGAACTTCTCACACTAGCAACATCTCAGGCACTGAGTATGTGGATACTGTTTACTACTACATCAGACACCATAGTGCTGGACTAATAAACGACAGAGGTCAGAAGCAGACATTATCTTTACGGTCTCCCCCTTGACGATCATAACATTAAGGCTTTGTGATTACCACCAACAGATGGAGATATATTTGAGTTGAAAAGATGTAAGATAATGAGCAGAGAAATATTGTATGTATTAAGCAAAGGAGCCTTCCAGAGACCCAAGAAATTGTGCCCTTTGGGCAAAAACTTAAATGAAAAAGATAATCCTTAGAGAAATGGTTTCATAACAAAGTGAAATCTAATTTTAAAAAGAAAAGTATATTGTGTACTTCGGCAATATACACAGGGAAGAAATGGTGTATATTGAAGAAAATTTCTATCCCAACCTGAGCTAGATATTTCTTTCTCTGCATTTTACATGAAGCTTAGTTCCTGGCACAAAAATAATATACTATAAACCAGGTGTTAGGGAACTCCACTGTGATCCCAGCACTCTGAAAGACAAAACCAGAAGAATCACAAGTTTGAGTCCAGCCTGTGAAATTTAGCAATTTAGCAAGACCCTATCTCAACATAAAATAAATAAATAACATAGTCTTAGAATGTAGCTCAGTGCAGAGGTCCAGGGTTCAAACCCCAATATGCCCCATGGAAGCAGCACAAAAATCTCAATCTCTGACAAGACAGTAAGGACAAGTGCTCCCTACAAATTCTGCAGATCAAGAATTGATAATGTTGAGTATCTCCAATGAGCATGGTTATTTGCTCAGGATGTGTTCTGTTCTCCAAAATAAAAGGAACCTGGGAATTATTTACTTCAAAGCAGAAACCCAGAGGAAGAGTAACGGGAGGTTGATCCTCACAAAAGAACGCTGAAGCCATCGTTTTCCTCGGAAAAATAATCTGAGTCTGACCACATTGCAATCATTTTCCCCTTTTGTTCTTCTTATTTGCCCATGCCATGCTCTCTGAGAGCATCTATCAGGCTGCTCTTCTTGTTTATCACAAAGAATGCTGCATGAATGCTCACCCACAGTATGAGCCATCTGAGAGGAAAATACAGTGGAAAAGGAAGGGGAAGGAATTCTTGCATTGATACTTAGATTTCCCAGAACATGTACAACTTTCCTTTATAATTAACTGTTTACAAGACCAGTATTACACTGAAAAAAAAATGTTGTTTTACTTAGAAAGGGGACTGACCTGCACCCTCTTTTAGAGATGGTGTTATTTTTCTCTTTTCACCCCTCAAATGAACTCTTTCAAAAATGATTCTACTTGTAAAAAGTTTCCTTTCTTTGTATTTGTATTATCTTGACTATTTAGAACTCATTATATCATCTTGATTGGTAAAAAGGTTAATTTTATAAACCTCTGAACTACCAAAACAGTAATTGCTTTCCAGTCTATGAATAAATATTTTTCCAGTGACAATTTCAGGACCAATTTATGAAACTCAAACCTGCATAGTCCTAAGGTTAATACCCTAAACTGTAAGGTAGAATGTCATAAAAATTTTAATACTCTTAAGAGGGTTGGGTAATATTTGAATATTGAAAAGATGACACCAATGTACACTACCCACCGGCTATTTATAAAGATATGAACTCAGAAATCATACCCAGAAAAATATATTACATTTAGTAAAGATTAATTCTAAAGTTAGAATTTACTGAAAACTGCAAAATTTTGAATCCTTTAGTGTATTCAGGACAAGGAAAATTCTTCTTACCCCTTTCTCCTTCTCCTTAGTCCCAAAGCAGTTTAGTAACCTTATAGAAACTGAAACAGTCTAGAATGGAATTAGAGTCTTCATGGAAATAATTCAGCAGTCTTTTAGCCTAAGAAGAATCATTACCAGCTCTGTCTTACAGGTACAAAACTATTAGAACACAATTCTCTGAGTTTCATATTTGTGCAAATTTTATAAGGGAAATACTAATAACTTATTAATAAAGTTATATTATAACTATACTATTATTAATATAGTTATATAATAACTATAACTATATATACTATAAATATATATATAGTTATATAATAACTATTATTTCTGGACTAAATTTTTATGGATACTTGCATAGTAAATAATCACAGAAGAAAGAGATGGTATATCTCTGCAACAAGGTGGGGCATGCTTATACAAACAATAAAATAAAAATAATGTCTCCCTGAAACTAGTGCAGAAATAATTACTGCCCATTGTAAAACATTTAGGTTCCCTAAACTCAGGGTTCTTTTCCCAGAATTGATACATTGCATTTGCAGATAAGATTTGGTCTTTTGTCGCATCACTGTGTGGGGCTTGGAGACCTGAGGAAACAGGTATGTATGCTGGCCATTGTTATCATTATGATACACAGTAATGTGTCCTTTGCCTAAGAGTCTTATATTTTCCACCAGAGTCCATTAAACTGTGGTAGGCTTATTAGTTTTCAAGCATTGTAAAATTTCAAGCCCTTTATATCTCTTAACATGAATTAGCTATGAATGTATGCACATAAATGCAGACCATTCACCATGCAACTGCCCAGTCTTAATCTTATCCTTCCAGATGAGACTGGAGAAGACTAGAAAGAGAGGCTTCCTGGCACACAGGTCCTTGGTTATTTACAGCACGTGGATACACAGTAAACTCCTCATCAGTGCACACTATCATATTAATGTGTGAAATGGATTATTGCTGCAACTGAGGACAGGTACCATCTGGACATGTCCATCAGATCGGATGCTGTCTGATCTGACCTTGAAGTGCCAATATGGGTATACTTTTTGAGATAAGAGGTGAGAAATTCAACACCACCCAGCAGGAAAAGAAAACTGAGCATTTACTGGAGCATGTGACGATCTTGCTTCATGAATGTAAAGTTATTGTTAGGACATTTGAAAACTTGAATCAAAGAGGGACCACTCCTGAAGGGTGACTAGTTGGAAAATATGGTAACTTTGGGAATCTTTTTCCAAACTTTTTATCTTTTCAAGTGTGCTGTCTCTTGACCTAAAATTCAAAACCATGCCACAGAAACACAAGCAACACAAACTACAGAGCTGCAGTATCCATGGCTATGTGTTAGGATGGAGTTCCCAAGCTTAGGATCCCCAAGCCGCCGCCGTCCCACACACTGCCATACAGTTCATTCTCATGGGGATGAACAATGCACAATAGGGCCCAAACCCAAGGCTGAGCAGAACGCATGGCACTAGTTGATCCCATTTAAAAAGCTATGGGAAAATGCTTTCTCTTCAGTTCACTGTGTCTCCATTTCAGTGTAGGAGCCAGACAAAAAGAGGTGAGGATCTATTGCTCCAAGGTAAGTCCCTGTATAAGGCATCCCTAACCGTATGTATGGGGTCAGATAGAAGCAGTTCAGAAGCCCTTGTCAGAGGGAGACCTCTGGGAGGTCCTAGGCCTCTGGGAGAGAAATCTCAAGGCAGGGTTGCCACAGACTACAGACGATACACAGCATGATGCAGGAAGGAACAAAGGCAAGTGAGCTTAACCCCATTTATCCTTGTCCTGCTCTGGGAAGAGCATGGCAAATGTACAGTAGCTGAACTCCCTTAGTGTCGGTCAGAGCACATTACTGCCATCAGACATTTTGGTTTCATCACTATAATAATGAAGTCCTGGAGGTTGCATTATCGTGAACTTCTCTGGCATTTATCTGTAGAAGGAAAGCAACAAAAGCAATTTCTTTAGGAATAATTTCTTGTCTTCATCTTTGCTTCAAAATGGAGAAAAGAACATAAATATTTTAGATAAATGGGCTGACTACCTGTTATGCTTAAAATTTTACTTTGTAAAACAAAATAGCCTGTGGCTCTCTACTAAAAAGATTTAGACAGCTCTCTTCAGGAAAATCCAATATGAAGATGGCTATATGTTTTAATGAAGACTTTTGATCTCTGGGAAATACAAGAAGGGACACCCAGAAAGGGTGATCCCAGAGTTTTTTATCTTTTAATCCTGATGAGAAAACTGATTTGGGAGAATTTCGATTCTTACTGAAGATAAACAGTGGATGACAGAACTGGTTAACTGCTGTGGGCTCAATTCTTCCCCAGCAATCTATTCAACTTTGATTCCCTGTTAAAATCCCATACTTAGGTCCATCGGTGAAGGAAGGAAGGAAAATAGTGTCTCTTGCTTCAAATTCGCAATGGTCTCAAGGTCTGCTTTACCCACTTTAAGTAGACTGCTTGGCTTGGCCACGCACACTGTTTTCTCTGGAAACCACTCATACTTCTTTTGGGTTGCACTTCTAAACCACTGGAAGTAGTCTGGCTGAGAAGGAATTAGAGTCCAAGCACTTTTAAGACTTTATTTTGCCAGTGCTTTGAAGCATCCTGCTCTTTCACAAACACAGAAAACAAATTTATTGACAACTTCTGACAATCTCTCCTGCAGGAAGATTTTGTTGTTACCAATTCTCTCTTTCCAAATCCATCACCAACAGAATAAGTCCTGCTGACTGCAGCTGGTGAACTCCCATGGAAAACTTTACCGCAGAAACATTTGCAATCAGTTAAGACTTGAGTCCCATAATGCTTAGCAAAAGAAGCCGAAGACAATTCAGAACTGAAATGGAGTTCTATGTGCCAAGCCTTAGAGCTAAGCCTTAAAAAGCCACCCATGAAAGTGGTGCACTTTTCTCATTGCTCAGTGCCTGGTGACAACTATGGCATTAAGGAGACTGTATCTACAGCCTCTGTGTCTGTATCTGTAAGAGCACTATCGTCCCCTTGGCGGGTCACCAATACTCGCCCACATCTGTTTCTACTTTCATTTCTGTTACCCTCTTCATATCTGGCCAGGAGTAACAAAGAACTGCAAGTTTAGAAGTACCACAGAGGCATATGGCTGGAGGAAATAGTTCCCCTTGTACCAAACCTATATTTCTGGGTTTTCCCCCATATTTTGCACTGAATTAGAACTAATCATCATTGAATGGGTTTTATTAATATTCTGGAAAATCGCATTTTAGAGAGACAATGTAGAGTTGTCTCAATGCTTAGAAACTTGATTTTTCTCTACCAAAGCACACTGTAGTGACAGGCAGTTCTTCAGTGGAACACCACAGTGTTCAGTTTGGCAGAGTTAATTCCTGTCCTAGTTCTGTTGTATATTGTCTGTCTGATCTGATGAGAGATTTTTTTCGTCTCTACATGGGTCATAAAAAGAATTCAACATCTGTAGGTTGTTGTGAAGATTAACTATAAATGCATGCCAAATGCCTGGAAACGGACAGGTATTATCAATAAAAAGTACATTTTATTAATATTTTGTGGCAGTAAAATGTAGTATTTTGGTCACACTCAGCAATTTAAAAAAAATCTTGCTGGTTATCGTCTCTATGAAATCTAATTATTATGTAGTGGTTTTCCATTAGGCCCAATAGAATGTCACTGCTAATGGTAAAGGATGCAAGAGCTTACTGAAGCGGAGAAGTTTTATTTGCTTAATGTGAGAGGATGGGCCTCAGGACAGCACATTTATGTTTTGGGGAGAAATAAATAAATTCTTGTAAAAGCCAATAGCACACTGAACATATTATGGAGAAATACACCAATAGAGATGAAAATAAGTCTTGGTAACAGGAATAAGGAAAAATAGCAATTATCTTCTGAGAATCAGAGAACATACCTAAATAAAACAGACACTGGGATAGGCTGAAGAAAGCCATTCTCCACCCCTCTCATCCAGTCTCTGGCTTATAATCAGCTTTGGCTCTTCACTGAAGAGGAAAGACTGGTAACATTAATACCGACCTCATTTAACCCTATGTGATGGCAAATGAATTTGCCTCAGAATGTTGATTTTTGGTTTTTCCCTGTATTCAGTAAAATTAAGCACAGAGATTTACCTACATTCACCTAGCTCGGTCATAAACATATCTGACACTGATGTTTGAACTAAAGAATTTGAACAAAGATTTAAGAGACAACAACATTTTTGGTGTTTATTCATTTCTGGAATCAATCAAAATTGAAGAAGAAACACTAACTCTTTTGATAAGATTTATTTCAGCACCTGCATTTAAAAGTAACTTCTTTCATGTGGGTAATGGAGTTTACTCTACCAGGTGTTTATTCTATCAGGTATTTATGATGCTTGTCTTTAAAACAGTGATTACCCCCTGTATTTCCTAACAATTTATCTAATACCCCAAAGACAGCCCTAGTCATCTGTCTACATCCTCTAAACTATATTTTATTTCTTCACTGTCTCTCAGGTGAGGTTGACTTTCATAAAGCAAGACAGAGATTCTGAGAAACATTGGAGTTTTTTCTTTAATCAGTTTTCTTGTCTCCTATTTGGTATCACTTACTTCCCTCTGGGTCATTTCAATGAAATTAGACCTCACTGTGTCATACAAAATAAAGGGTGGGGGGAAAGACTATGAATTAATGAAGTTTGGATAATATTCTTTTAATGAAATTCAGGTTTATTGCTTTAAAGAATCAGTGGTAATTAAAACTAGACTGAGAGCTGCTTCATTGAAATTCGAATTTAATAAATAAAAAGCAAGATTTGCAATTAGAATATCACATCCAGCACCAGCCAAAGTATTGCCAACATCTGCTTATTTTGTAATTATATTTTTATTCATTTATTCATTCATTCTTTTAACATAAAATTCTTGAGCGCATATTATTTGCTAGGCAATATGCTAAGGACAAAATAGTTAACCAGAATTACTTCTTCACCTGCTGGTTTCTTGTATACCTGGAAAATCTTCCCTTTAATTAATCTTTTCTCTTATGATCTCATTTATATTATTCAGTGTATTTGCATAATCACAAATTCAAAATTAAGTCTAAGTTAATGAGGCTTTATTGTACTTTTTTTTTTTTTCAAGGGCAGAATCTGATCAGCAACCCTCTTTCTGCAGCTGTGTCTTAAAAGATTAAAAAAACTGTCTAAATCTATACTCTTTCTCTGAAAGGGAAATGAATGCTGCAAATGGATGCCTTTTGGCCAGGAGCAATTTATTAGATCAATTTTTTTTCTCTTATGCCAATTATTACAAGAGTTCCGAACAACTGCAAGTTAAAAGCTGTACTATAAAGCTGAGCAACGAATACAGCATGGTAGAAACACATTTTGACCGGGAGGTGTTGAAACTTCCAACAGCGTGCAGAGGCCTGGTCATCTTATCCGTGAGATGACTATGGGTGGTTAATAGGATAGAAGCCAGCAGTTCTCAGCCATCTCCGTGACCCTGCAGCAAGATGCTCCAGGCATCGTGGGCCCAGAGTCATGGAAGGGGAGCTGAACTTGAGGGCCTTGGTTCTGCCAAAACATTGATTCTGTCCTCTACATCTGGGAGAGACAACTTACTCCTATGTACTGTGGCTGAAATTGAAACCCAAAGGGATTTGCCATGGTGGCAAAGTGCCCCTCCTCTCAATGCACTGTTTGCCCAAATGATGAGGTCAGACCAAATGTTCTCTAAAATCTCCACTACTCATTTTCTTCATTTCTAGAATAATGGAACCCCAGAGAGAATCACCTGGAGGGTTTGTTAAAACAAAGCTTGCTGGGCCCACTCCTAGAAATTGTGTATCAGTCGGCCTTATGTAGGAATCCAAGATTTCTGCATACTTTAGAACACCAACTCAATGATAATTTATCGTCTAGAGTTTTAGCTCATTGAGGGACTATATTAATCAGGAATTAAAGAGTCCTCAAATCTAACTACAGTCTTTAGTTTGAAACATAAGCGAACATCATTCCTGACTTCCAAGTTCTACACCCATTGAGAATCACGGACTCACATTTTTGCAGTGCCTCTCCACTTTATATTTATAGGAAGCTGGTAAACTCACTCAGAGTGGTTCTACTCATCATTCTCTGTAAGGAGGCTGAGAAAATATTACTCTTAACTTACCAATAAAAGAAATGATACTCAAGAAGAATCTTATCCCTCTCTCATTTCCATTCTTGCCAAGATCTTAATAATTTGTCCCCAAAAAGAGATTAAAAATCCAGTTCCACAAGTTACCCTTTAACAGATAGGAGAGAATCCGTATTAGACTAATCATTAAATTCACACAACCAGTTTAAAGCAAACCACAAAATCAAAGTCCATTAAAAGCAGCCAATCTACACTAATGGACTCCTCCATGATAAATTATAGGATTCTCTTGAACATTTATCCTATAGGACTGGTCAAATGTGTTTATTTCCTTGTGTTTTTAGAATACATTTTATAAAAGCAGTTTCAAGCTGTAGAATCTGCAAATATTTCCTTAACAAAATGAAGAGAAAATAAGTTCTCATTTCTGATTTCCTTCAAATTCATGAAGAGAAAAATCCAAAGAACTGCACTTTCTATTAAATTGAGAAGAGAGATATGTAATGAGGAAAGAATTTTGTTCAACAATAAGAGCAGTGCCACATAGCTGACCAGCTGGAGCCCAGCCCAGCTGGGGCTACCCAGCACCCCCCCTCCAGAGAGAAGCCAGCGTGGCTCCACAGAGGTACGGCCTGGAGGGAATCAGTGCTCAGCCACCAACCAGAGACCCAGCCCTCCCGGTCCCCCTCCTCCTCCTCCTCCTCCTCCTCCTCCTGCTCCTGCTCCTCCCCCTCCTCGTCTTTTCCCCCTCCTCCTCCCTCTCTTCTCTCTGTTCTCCCTCCTCTCCCTCCTTCTCCTCCTCCTTCTCTCTCCCTCTCTCTCTCTCTGACTTGAAAAACAGCATGTTAGTATCCAACTGTCCTTGGATTTAAGTGAAAACAAAGTTATGTTTATTTCCTTGAGAAGTTAATTTTACTCAAAAGATGAGTGTTACTCACTGATACTTTATCTTTATGGGAGAGGGAGAGGGAAGTAGGAAGGGAGGAAGGGAAGGAAGGAGAGAAGGAGTGGGGGGGGATGAAAGGAACAGGGAGGGAGGGAGGGAGGACCTAAGAGGGAGACCATGCTGAGCCCAACATTTCGACTTCTGCAGCCTGACTGCTATTTAAAGAACTTAACCTGACTTGAAGAAAATATAATATGTAGTTCCTTAATGCATTTAGTTAAGGACCTCAGGAATCATGTGGATTTCTGCACAACCTAAGTGGTTATTATGCCGACCCAAGGGTGTGCCGTTTTGTGGACACGCATCTTTGTGCATCCCTGTTTATCTGTAGCAAGTAAGAGCAGTTCTGCAAGACACTGATTAGAGGGACAATGGAAGCTGTTATCTACCATAAGTTTTGCAAAAAAGCTGCCAAGCGTTGTTTACAGCACTGAAGATGTGGAGCTTTCAGACGTAATTGTGATTTTTGGTTTGGAATTTCCAATTCTGGCTCAAACTTTCCACTAAGTCTACAACTCCTCCTTATGCTGGATTATTCCTTTTCAGAAACAGCGCTCTAACCATGAACCTTGCAGACAGCTCATGAGTTGTTGCAACCTAAAGCCCCCTTTTTAAACAACGACAGTCCAGTGCCCAGTGCTCTCAGAGCTGTTCCCTTGAGCACCCCCAGATTTTACTTCACAAGGAATTTTGCTAAGTGGAGAGAGGCGGGGGGGATGGTTTTGGTGGTGAGTTACTAGGAGCCAGAGCTGAGCTGAGGGAGAAGCTAATGCTTTCTTACCAGCTGTTATACATCAAGAAGGGATAGGATTTTGTAACCCTTTCCTAGTATGCAAGTTCAAAATAAAAGCCAAACTCTCTATTTTGGTTAAAAAAAAAAGTTTTATAAAAACATAGACACAGCATAACACTGTGTTAATTCATATGTAAGTATGATCAATAAAATGTGGCATTGTTTGTGCCTGGGTCTCCAGTTATCACAAGAAAGTGTGGAAAGAGGGGCATTAACCAGTGCTGTATCCTTGACATCCGCATGGCTTTGTTTGCCTCTTTTGCAGGGAAAATCACCTTTTTCCACTGAGTTGTAAGGAAACAACGATCAACTGGAAAACATAAAGAAAGGCATAAAATTGGCCCAGCGCTTAGACAAAACCTTAAATACGCTTTCATTAAGGGTTAAGTGCAGGGCGCCTCCCAGGAAATGACCAAGGTCTAAGGCCTGAGTTCTGCCCACTCCCCCGCCCCCAACCTCAGACTTCCAGACATCAAATAGTTAGAAAAAGTGTTTGGTTTGAAATAATTCCTGAGGTTTAGCTTGCCTCACAAACTGCATTCTTTTTACCCTCCTCCCCAAGCTGAGTCCAAAAAAAAAAAGAGGAAAATGTCTTGGAATTCTGATGATGGATTTTCACAAAATTGTCCACGTTGCTTGCTGAGATAAAAGAAAAAAAGAAAGAAGAAAGAAAGAAAGAAAGAAAGAAAGAAAGAAAGAAAGAAAGAAAGAAAGATTTAAATTTATGACTTCTGTAACTACTAAGATACAGGCCTTCCATTAAAGATTTTTGTCTTCCATTTTTGCTTCTTCACACGGGGAGTTCTTCCTTAGTTTTCGTTGTGCAATTTTGTGATCTCAATTCCATTTTAGTTCTACTCCTCTGAAAATGTCCATTTTGTGAAGCCTGAGTCATCTGTGTATTCCCAAACCTATCAGCAGCCTATAAGCAGTCTGTAATCAGCAGATTCTTGGAGCCCATACTTCACATTTTTCATTCAGTAAGTCTACTGTGAGACCTTAGAAAGTGGATTTGGTTCCCCTAATGATTTCAGTGCAGAAATGGGTTTGAAAGACACTTCTGCATAATGTACATACACACACAGACACAGACACACACACACACACACACACACACCCCTTTCCTCCTAAGAAGAACAATCATCACTAAGAGTTCAGGGATGGGAGGTGGGAAAAGAATTTAGATGTACTGCAAACATGGACTAGTTAAAATAAAGCATAAAATAAAGTGTGAAATAAAATAAAATAAAATAAAAACCAGCCAGGTGTGTTGGTGCATACCTGTAATCTCAGCAATCTTGGAGGCTGAGGTAGGAGAGTTGCTGTGAGTTTCAGGCCAGCCCAGGCTACAAAGCGAGTTAAAGGCCAGCCTGAGCTGCATAGTGAAACTGTCTCAAAAAGATAGATAAATACATAAATAAATAAATAAACAGATAGATAGATAATAAATGCTGTGTATAGGTCCAAGGATGTAGCTCAGTGGTAGAATACTTGCCTCCCATGTATGAGTCCTTCAGTTCATTCCTAAGCACCAAGAAGTTCTACTTGTAATTCTATTGCAGAAGATGGCCTTCTAAGAATCACTAATCTTCTTGAGAAAAGTGGCCTATTTTACTCACTATTTCTACTTCTGGACTGCACAGCTCCCTTACGCTGGGTATACTCTGCCTTCCTCCTAATGACTCCCGGGTCAGCAGTCAACGGCTGGGTCAGTATGCTTTACTACCCTGTTTCTTAAACAGTTTCAGCATTTAACATTTGACCATCTTCACTTTCTTAAACGCCATCTTCCCTTGGATTGTGGAGATCTGCAATCTCCTAATTTTTTGCCTATTATTCACTTTACTGTTCCCATAGATCTTCATATTCTTTTGGCTACAAAATTCTCCCTCCGGTGTTTCTCAAGTCTACAAATCCTTGGCTATTTTATGCCCCATTTCCACAATGTTCCTTCTGGACATTTTAACTGTCTTACACCTCTCACCCTGCAACTTCTAACCAGCATCTCCTGGCTGGCTGCCCTCACATCTCCCTCTCTCCTCCTGACCTCTCTCCAAATCTTCACGCTTCTCCCCTTCTTGTTTGCAAGACTTCTCTATCTGGCTTCCACCAGCCTTCCAGTCCCACTGTTTACTCCTCTGTAAGTGGTAACTGTTCTCTCAGCAGTTGCAGCTCGAAGCTGTAGTAACATCTCTGAAACTATAGTAACATCTCTGATCGGGTACTATTGCTGACCTACCTCATGCAAACAGGTATCTAATCCTGTCATTTCTTTAACCCTGATAGCTCCAATGTGCTCTGCTCATTCCCACTCTGTTCCCAGACTATAAGTGCTGCTATATTCCAAAATTGGGAGAGGGTTTTTTTCAAACATAAGTATATTCAGAGAACAATTTATAATATTCTATATGAAACTTAATCTTTGAAACTTTTCAGTAAATCCAAGGCGTATTGGATGGAATCTGGAAGGAAGATCAAGATAGATAAAGACCAGAATCAAAAAACAAGGATGGCATGTTCCAGTGCAATAAGAGTCTATAAAGTCAAGTGTGTTCATCTCCAAAGTTGCTCTCTAAGGAATCATGGTTCCAGGCAGCCACGCCCTTATAAACTCATCTTCTCAAATCACAGCTGACATTGTGTCTCTCTTGTTTATTATAGAGCATAATGGAAGCAACACTGCATACATTCCAAGGCTAAGGCAGAAGAAGCCTTACAGCTTCCTCTCCACGTTTTTAGACCACTGTGTCTCCTGGCTAAATGAGACTTCTGACTGCTGTGCTAGACACACCAGGTATAGGCGTCTCAGTCAGCAGTTCAGCTGAGCTCAGCCTTCTAGTCAGCTTTGTTAACACCAGACACGGGAACAAGTTGTCTTGGGTCCTTCACACCAGTCCAGCTGCCAAATAAATACCAATGTACTTCAGTGAACACAAAGCGGAACCTAACAGACACCCAGCAAAACCCTACTTGAACTCTAGATTTATAAATAAAAAGATGTAACATTGTTGTTTTAAACCATTTCATTTTGGGATAGTTTGGTAAGTAGTGATTGATGACCAAAATACAAAGGCATATTTTATTGAGTAGTGGAAAATAAGATTAAATATGTATGGTGATTCCAAATTATGAATAGTCTCCAAAATGCCAAGCAAAGGGCCTCTTGCCACTGATGAGGATAACAGGGAGCCAATGAAAGTTTTTGAGCAGTAGAACAATAACCATAGCACAGTTAGTTTGGAAGAAGCGCATATAATGTGTAGACACATGACAATAATTCCACAATTAGATGTAGAAAATCTAGAGTCTAAACTTGGCTGCATGTTCTCAACAGTTATTAACTTGAGCATACTATTTCAAGAGATATTCATGATGACCAAGTGAGATATACGCATGATATAGTTATAGACATAGATACTGTTTTGAAAGCTTATTCTAAATACCATGCAAAATAAATTATTGTTAAACATGTGAAAGAGTAACTAGAAATATCCAAAGAAGCTAGTAAGTTGAGGTACCAGACTGGGTAAGGTGAGATGTATTTCTTGATGAGAGTGTTCATTTGGCTCCTCTATAGTCTTATTTCCTGCAGTTTTCTACTGCACAATGCGCACTCTTACTATCCTAAGTGTGGGTGTAACTTCAATATGCCATACCTTCTGTAAGCTTTAATAATCTTAATCAAACCATGTACTTCTATTTCTTCCTTTTCTCATCTACCATGTCATGCCTATTAATCTTTTAAGACTCTCCTGGGGGTGTGCTTCTCTTATAAACTTTTCCTTAATTTCCATAATTAGAATTAATCAATCCTTCATTGGTACATTTACTGTGCATTTGATTCTACAATGATACCATTATACTCTTAAATGTCCTTTGCCAATTTTCTGGTCCACAACTCTACTAGAGCTATATTCTGAGACCTTTTGATTAGCTGGTATATTATAGGGTCTGGATAAATATTTTTATGTTCTTTTTAGTAAGAATAGTGGTAGTGACATAGAACGAATTCAAACGGGGATCTCATAAAGAGGAAAAAACAAGACTTTATGATGAATTATATTTGAAGAACAAAGACCATGGGAGAATCAATGATAATTCTGAGGTTTCACACGTGTGCATCAAAAGAGACAGAAAAACTGATAAATACTGGACATAATGGAATTCTAAAAGGCTGAGGTATAAATATGTTGTATTGGAAAATGGCAAAACATCCAAATAGGCAAATCCAGAAACAGTTATGTATGTACAGCTAACATTAAGTTCATAGAACAAGAATAAGCTTTTAGCTTTAACGCTTACATTAAAATGAAAAATTATCTCCTTGATTTAAAAAAAAGAAGGTCTTCTTTGAGGGATAGTGCACAGACAGAAAAAGAAAGATGATTTTTAGAGACCAACAGTAAGAAAGAAGCTATAAAGAGACACTGGAACAGGCCAGTGGTGATCCCACAGAAACCAGCAACACTAGAATGTCCTGCAAAATGTACCACGTTCAAATCTAAATTCACACTCAGAAACCTGCCTTTCCCCATCTCCGTTAATGACATTGTCACCTGCTCAGTGTTCTAAAGAAATTTAGGAATCATTCTCAACTTTCCCCTTCATCCTGATAGCCTCTCAACAAAGTCCACGAGTCTATCCCTGAAATATAAGTCTCATCCTCCTTCTCTTGCGCAACCTTGCACTACCACCATGTCCCACGATGGGTTGCTTTCTAATCAGCTGCCTGCAGTACCAACTCCTCTCACTCATGCTTCCCACTTCCAGGATAATTATTCTGAAACACAAACCAAACCACAGACATGCCCTCCCAACGGCTTCTCAAAGGCGCACCACCCTTGCAGCGTACACTTCACTGCCATGACAGGGTGCCGCTCACCTCTACCACTTTCAAGTCTTTACTGTATGCAGACCATGTCCCAAGCACGGGAAGCCATGTACAGACATTGCAAACACAACATGTCTAAAAGGTGACTCATTGTTTTGCATGCCCTCAACCCTTCTCTGACCGAATTCTTCACTTCAGAAATATTAAGGCAGAAACCAAGACGCCATATTTGATCTCTTCTTGGTGCTGATATTCACATCTCAGATCCACTTAATCCTTTTCATCCCCAACATTTCCAGTCCAAACTCCAGCACCAGTTATTGCTCCTCTGGAAAAGTCTCTCAATCTCTGATCCATTCTCCAGACCACAGACAGAGTTGCCTTTCTAATCACAAACCTGATCAGGGTTAGAACTGGAGGGCGGTTGTGGGGTGATATTTGGGCTCGGAATTAACACACCTCTGGATTCTCCCTGCCACTGGGATAAATCCCTTAATAAGTCTTTCATGGTTATCCCCAGCCACTTTT
>PVLA01005919.1:0-12947 GCA_004027455.1 Hydrochoerus hydrochaeris
TGGCGTAACATATGTGTCCTAGTTGCCCGTCTCTGGCTGCCTGTCCAGTGTCTCAGGGCAGTTGTCTCACAGGAATTTTGTAAATCCTCCTCCATGAGCTCTTTCATTTAAAGCTTTTGTATAAACTCTCTCATACTACTCACAGAAGGTAAAATTTCACAATTAGTTTTCACAAAGTTATCTAGAAGGTTTCTAGTAATTCCTCTGGAGTTTCTATTTTCGATTTCATGTTGAGTATTACATGAAAATATATATATGTGAATTACACAAATTACAATTATCAGTACAAAACATTACAAGATCCTTGCGCCCAATTCCCACATGCGATGTCCTTTTCCTGGAGAAGCGATTCCTTGAAGCGCTCTCCTCCACCCATGGACCTTGTCACAAGGCGTGGATGGACTAGGATGCAGCATGGACAGAAAAGGGCGCCGCATCAAGGACCAGAGCTTCTCCAGGAGAACCAACGGCTCAAACAGCAACTCGTAGAAGAACCCACAATGCCTCAACACACTAACACAATGCCTCAAAGCACTAACGCGATTAAGGTGAATAGCTTCTCCTTCTCCACGTCTCTATTTATGCTGGCAGCTTTCCTTAGGTGAAACATCTATGCTCAGCGCCATGCTGATATAATCCAGCTGGCGTTAAGTTGACCACTGGTTTTTAATCCATAACCAAAGGGTATTCTTGGTCTTCACTAGGTCATTCATTCATTCATTCATTCAACAAACACTGATTAGGCACTTACTAGATACCATACACAATGCTCTGTGCTGGGCTTGCAGTAGTGAATTAAGATTCACATTGCCTCTGCTTTCATGGAGCTCAGAGCTTAGCATAGAATGCAGACAGTTAAACAATTACAATGCAGAGAGACAAGAACTAAAGCAGGAGAATAGCAAAGACTAATTTCTAAGCCAGTGTGTAAACTCTTCTGCTCCAGAAGTCCCAAGATTTCAGTCCCAGATCTTCAGTGCCAGTGCCCATGAGAAGATTAATTGATGGTGCTAAGAGCCATTCCTCCTCCTGTACACATTCCCAAGGGTCTTCCAAGACAGGGGTCTTGTGGTTCCCACACCCTCTACTGAGCACCGAGAATACATCTCCTGGGAACAGTGGGTAAATACGGTGTAGCATCCGGGATATTGACTGCAGGTTCTGCTCCATCATGAATGAGCTGGCCATTAAGGGTAGCCTGGTGCATGAGCCATCATAACAATCTATGCAAGTACAGCAACCTGAGGACTCAGAAGGGCCCCACCAGGAGAAAGGAGAATTGACACCAAGTTGTTAGAACTATAAGGAAAATCAACAGAAGTGTGAAGTGACTGACCAAAAGTTAGCAACAAAATTCGAGGCCATAAAGCTTTTTTTTTAATGGCAAAAGATAAGGAAATGCGTGCAGATGGTCACTCAGCCACTAAAAGTCAGCAGACTGGTAGACAGAGGTACAGATCTTTAGCTTCTTGCTCACCGTAATTGCTCTCTAGCTACGTGCTAGCTGCTCACCATGGGCCAGTAATGCAGTAAAGAGCTGTTTATCAGGAACATTTCTCTTCAGACCCACAGTGTTGAGCCTGTGCAACTTCGGCTCCTGCAGAAACTGACCCAGTAGCAGACTCTGATCCCACAGGGGGACTGCCAATCTACAGCATGGTGTTTCCTCACTGCTTCAGGCCAGCACAACATCCTGTGGTGAGCAGGAGTGCAGCTGTAACACACGCTGGTTATCACACTGCTGTGGCACACGCATAGCTCCCACCAACAGGGGTCCCAGCCAGTAGGTGGGGATCAGGGAACAGAATCCAGAATAGAAGGTGGGGACAGCAAGAGCTTCAGCAAGGATCACAGTCCAGATAAACCAGCAGAGAGTCCAGGATTGGCTGCAGGACAAACAAATAGATGAACCAGGTAACATCCACATCCAAGCCCTCTCCACCATTCTGTCCACTGATTCTCTACCGCAGTGGCTCATCACCTTTGACCGCTGAGGACTGTTAAGACCTAGTCCTGGCAGCTCACCCAAAGCAGTATTTTTGATCATACAAAGACCTTGTCTGCCTTGTCTGCTTTACTGGTACAGAAGCAATGGTGGGTAAAACTCTTATTGCCTTAATACACATCAGAGCAAGGGCACCAGACTGACCTTGCAAAATGTTTTACAATCTCTTCTTAGTTATCTTATAAATTTTGTCAAATTATCTTACTAAGATACCAGTTTTACTTAAGGGTATCTTAAATGAAGCAGTAAAACAAATTTAATGCTAATGTCATTAAATTTTGACCTGTTCCAGACATCTTTTTAATATTCCATGTGGCGAAACTGGAGTATGTATAGTGCAGTTTATTATATGCTGGAGTATGCTGCTGTCTAAAGGATTATTTGAATTGAAGAGTGAACCAGCCACTTTTTCATACAACATCATTTTCACCTGAACAAACAACTTGTGTCCACCTCTGTGAGTTTCAAAGTCCAAAAAAACTCCCAGTCCAAAAAAACTCTTCTGATGAAACACAAGTAATACTAATGTTTGTGATCTGCTCGACATAGCACAGTAAAATGTGTCAACATTTAGAGGATCTACGTAACTCAGTGAACAAATATTTTCCAAGTGAACAGTGCATGATATTACAAATCCCGCATGGGAAAGAGATCCATCATGGGAAAGTAGATGGATCTAGCTAGGTGTGGTGGTGCACACTTAGCCCTGGGAGGCTGAGACAGAAGGAATGCAAATCTGAGCCAAACCTGGGCAATTTAGCAAGACCCTGTCCCAAACTAAAAAGTAAAAAAAGCAAAATAAAGTGCTTAATGATTTATAACATGTAGACCCTGCCCTCCATATTTGTCTGGTAAGGATCTAGTTGAAGAGAAAAACAAGTTTAACAATGAGATAAGAAAATGACCCAGGTCATTTGTACATTTGAAGATCTTCAGAGGGGGGAATGTTATAGGCAACTGAGTTAGTTAGCAGTCAGACAGGGCTAGTCCCTCACAGGGGCCAGTACAAAAGACCAGATACCTTGCAATCTTGGAGGAGATAGACACCTCAGCTGAGGGCCAGATCTCAAGACAAAAGGTGAAAAAAATGCAACCACACCCAAAGTATAACCATCAGGGACTGATGTCCTTATAGGTATCAATCACTTGAGGAAGCCAGAAGGAGCCACTAACCCAAGCCCTACAAGCAAAAGCCTGTTCCCCTTGCTATATGACTTGCTTCCCTATTGATCCTGATTTAATCAGTCTTACGTGAGCAACTATCCTCATAATCTTATTTGTTGACCATAGTTCTATCCCACCTCAAGTCTACCTGCCTTGCCAGTTCCCATTTTCCCCCAGCACGGACCCACCTCACCTCATGGTTTTGCTCTGTAAAAATCCCTGGAAAAGGCAGGATCCTCAGCAACCCACCTGGGACCCCTTCTGTCGCTCTTGGACAGACGCCTTTTTCCCCTCAGTATATTCTGCTCTTTACCTTAATAAAAGAGAGTCCAGTGGGAGTTTTTTCATTACTCAGGAGAAGAGTGTGGGTTAGGTGCCTCTTTGGAGGCCCTAAAACCGCACCAGCTATGGGAATTCACTAATGTTCATCTCATCCTTCTTCAGGCCAATGAACTTCCAGCAGAACTAACCAAAAATGAACGTATATTGCGTCTCCTTCGAAGTAAAGAAGGTCACAGGAAGAGCTAATTTAGTTCCATATTTGACAGAAAAACAGAAGAAACCTTATCCACGCTGTCAACAAAGAAATTACTTTTCAAACGGGGTTGGAAATTCTTTTAAGAACAAATATGCCCAGAAGGCCCGCCCTGTGGGTGGCTGTGCTTTGTGCACCAAGTGAAGAAGGGAACTAGGGGGTTCCTGCCCTACCTTACAGTGGGCTTCTCACACTGGCCAGCCCTCAGCTCTAGGCCTGGCATGTGACGGGTTCCACAGGAACTGTGCTAACTTAGGCCTCCCAGTTAAACTTGAAGTTAGACAGGGCTTCCAGTACTAAGCAGGAAGACAGAAAGTTTTGTTCCTTTAAAAGATGGGAAGACTGACCTTCAACCAATAGATGTACTTTTGCTTATTTGTTAAATATAATGTACTAAAGTATATAGATCCATCCTATTTTACATATATGTGTATGTTGTTCCAGTGTAAAATGTTTTCTTCCACCCAAAGATCATGGTTATTGGGAATCACTAAAGCTCAAACCTGCATTATTGGAAAATAACTTATGACATTCCACTACATTCTATTCAAAGATGGACTAGTACATTATAGGACAAATTGCATGTTTGCTATTTAATCCTCATCAGTTTCCTAATGTGAAAATTACTTTCACTTACTTCATGTTGTAGGTATGCTAGGATACCAGTGGCAAATTTGGAAATCTAGAAAATTACAAACCATGAGAAATTTAGGTTTGTCTTTGAGCATTTACTTTGATCCTACTTCTGGGAGTTTGTTTCTCATGCCATGAGTAAGTAGAGCTGATAAACTATGGAATCTTGAACTTCCAATTCCACTTTGCTTAACACATTGACTTTGAGGTCCTCAGATAAAATGTGATATATACGAGTATGATGTACAGCTGTGACTATTACAGGAGTATAAGTACTAAAAGATGCTGTTAGTATTTAATAAGCACTCATCTATGCATGTTCTTGGATTGACTGATTCTGAGAAAGAATCCTGAATTTTATCGAATTATTCCTTCAAGGGGCTAAAAATTATTTTCAGTGCACTTTATGATCAATGGTGTCTAACTGCCTCTGTCTGTGCCTAACTGCATTCACAAAAACTAAACCTTTTTCCAATTATCTACCGTAATAAACACCAATATTGTTTCTGTTATCTGCAAATTGTTAGTTTTCTGCTCATGTTCTACGCTGGTTTCCAGCCAATGTTCTATATAAAGACATGTTAAAATGGAGGGAAATGCTATAATCCCAAAATAACTTTTATTACCTTCCTATGGGACTAAAAACATTGTCTTTAAGGCAGTAAATGATAAAAGATGATTTTTGAAATTAGAAAATATTTCTTTAAATTGGCTTTTGATTATATTAATACAATAAAAATCAGTATATTTTGGTCAACATCGCAAGCAAAGCTAGTCATGAGCGACTCACAACCCTGAGGTGCAGCCTGACTAGCTGTGCAAAAATCCTCAGTCTAATTTCAAGATAAAAGATTAGACAAAAAAAAAAAAAAAAAGATTAGACAAGTCTGTTGCCAAAACACCAGATAGAAAATACCTTGATAACTAGAAAGCAATGCCAGTTTCCTTATTGCCATTCCTGTGTTCAGTTACACAAGTACACATTTTCTCCTATGGCAATTTTAAAAGGCTGTACTCATTTTGAGGAGGAAAATAATGTGGCCTTAAGTACTTTTTATTTTTCCCTTTAGTTAACCCTTTTGCCGAAAATAGCTCATCACTGATCCAAAACAAAACAGTATTATGGGTACTGACAAATTATAAACTTAATGTTTTTATTAAGGCATTTCGTCATTGGCCTAGTCCTTAGATTGTTTCATGTGAATATTCTCGAATAATACTGGGGCCATAAGAATGAATCCAGGGGCTGGGGATATAGCTCAGTGGCACAAGCATCTGCCTGGCAAGTGTGAAGTCATGAGTTCAATCCCCACCCCCCAAAAAGAGCCTAAATCCAGTAGCTTTAACAACATTTAATGGAGGCCTTCTTACTGTGGGTAAGGGGCGTATAGCTTAGAAAGATTGCATTTGATCTAGATGAGATTATACTATCCATAGCAGGGAAGATGATTAATCATCTACTAAAGATTGAACAGAAGGCCTATTACTTTGTTTTTGTTGTTGTTGTTGTTTCTTCGAGAGAGGGTCTTGCTGTGTAGTGCAGGCTGGCCTCAAACTCATGGGGATCTTCCTGCCTCAGGCTCCCAAGTGCTAGGAGTACAGGCATGTGCCACCACACCTGGCAAAGCCTAATTGCACTTTAGTTTGCACACATTTAAGTGATTCTTTCTTTAACCTAATTCAAAATTCAGTCAACTGTGCATCCTAACACTTAAAACTAGCAATTCCTATGCAAATCATCTGCTTAACTGAATTTAAAAAGTTTGTAATTGCATACTCTTGTTTGATGACACATTCCATGTTGAAATTTAAAATAAAGTTAATATGTGATTCAATTTGCCTTTGCAGTTTTCCCCTTTGTTCTTAGAAGTCATTTCTACAAGATTTTTAAATGCATGGAATTTTAAAATGAGTAAGTCAGCTCTGTTACTAAACATGTTGATGTTTGGGATCTCTAATAGGTCTTTAGATTTTCCCTCTACTGATGGACCTATGATTTTGTTATTTCTATTATCATGAACATTTGTAATGGTTCCTAAAGGTTTTCATCCAGACAAAAATTCCTGGGGCGTCACCAAAGACATTGAAAGTAGAAAGTTCCTGATTTCTGTTTTTATGTTTATGGTGCTCCTGGGCCTCCAGTCTTTTACGAAAGCTTTCTCTTGTGAAATACCCAGTGGGTTTACAGAATTTCCTTTGTAGGAAACACATTTCCAGCAGTGAGATTAGGAATCTAGAGAAGTCCCCCTCACACACATAACTGGAGTGGTTTCCCTCTTTTTCCCTTACCTTCTGTGACCACAGGAAGCTGAATCCCAGCCGTGACCCATGCTGGGAGGGATACAGATTCAAAGGGAAGGAACCCCCTCTAATCCTAGGGTTCTTGGAGTCAGAAGAATTGCCTGCATTTTGAGGTGGGGATGGGAAGCTGAGTTCCTAATTTCATAACAAGGTGGTGTAGGTGCTGGAACTGGCCAAGTTTCATGGGTGGTGACCATGAGGTGTGTCAGAGGTTGTTAATAACAATGAACCAGCAGCTGTTTGCCAAGGGATTGTGACATGGTAATCTCTTGAGGTTTATATGTATTTTCTCATTTACTCTGAAGAATGACCACGTGAAATAGGCACTGATAATCCCCAAATTGGAGTTGAGAAACCTGACTTTGTGAGGTAGCTCTCCTGACAGTATGATCTTTCCTGTCATCATCATTGTCCCATTTCAGTTTGTGTCCCCTGTATTTATTCATGGCTCAAAATCAGGAAGAAAAAATAAACACAAAGCATGTTATGTGCTGCTATGGCTGGAATAGGGTTTGCTCCCATAAAGCTCATGTAGGGACTAACAACCCAGTGTAACGGTATAGGAGGTGATTGGGTTATGATCATTCTTCTGGAAAGGCTTAACGCGGGTCTCACGAGTGGGTTGGCTCTCAAAGGAGCAGGTGAATTCCCAAGAGTGGAATGTTACAGAAGGATGAGCCTGCACCTCCTTTCTTCCAGTCTTGCCCCGTGATCACACACACACACACACACACACACGGCTCTTGCACACTCTCCCTATCACTATTCGATGCCACCAGACTCTTCTTAGCCCTTAGCTCAGAGTATGTGTGAGTAGTGGGTCTGGTACCCTTCCCTTTATTATTAGCAGTACTTCAAAATCATTAAAAGAGAGGGATTCATGTTTTAACAATTAAAGGATGTGAAAGATGCCTCATCAGGTTTAGCCCTGTCAACTGGAAGGGCGACTTCCCCTATTTCTGTTCTTCTTTCCTCTCTCACTAGGACGTCACCCTCTAATCTTGTTTTCACCCTCTAATGTTGGATGAAGGAAACACTTGGTGCTCCTACCTGCCAGGCAGGTCTGAAAGTCATCTTAGAATGCTTCCAGTTTACAGGAGTCAGATTCTCTATTTTAGAAAAGACTTGGAAAACAAAACAAAAACACCCCCAGCAAATAAAAGTGAACTGTGGGACAGGATCCTCCAGAGAAGGGAACGCCGATCTGAATGAAACCCAGCTGCTGAATAACAAGGTTTCTCCCACAGTGCTAGTGTCCTGAGTAAAAGTGACACCACACCCATGACTGGATTAGCCATCAACCCCAGGATGCTTACCAGGGTGAGTAACATCTGTGAGTAACCTCTGTCCATACGTCTGACCAGCAGCGACCCATTTGGAGATGAGTCAGTCTCACCACTGGCACTGAAGTCATGAGTTGTAGCTGTAAGCTGTTTTAAATGACCATGTCTGTAAAATTCAGCTAGTTTAAGGAGGGAATTTAACAGAAACATACATTCAACATATACCCAGAATTAAGGGTATATGTTGAACCTGTAAACCCAATATTTTATACCAAGGCCACAAAAATGGATAAACTGCTACAAGCAATGCAGAAGAGCCATAGACATAATGTTAAATGAAAGAAACCAGATACGAAGGACTAATTCCATACATAGCAAGTTTAAGAACAGACAAAAATCATGTGATAAAAGTCAGAGGAGTGTTATCTCTTGGCTAGTAGAGGGTGATGATGCTGACCAGGAAAAGGCATAAAGGAACTTTATTGAGTGGCAAAAATGTTCTCCATGCTTCTTCTGAGCATCAGTCACATGGCTGGCGGCCCAGTGGTCCCCTCTCCAGGTAGTATTCTTGTCCTTGGACAGTCTCCCTCCTACCATACTCAGAACTCCTGTTTGGCCAACAGGACATGGCAGAAGCAAGAACATGTCACTTTAGAGGCTAGAAGCTGAAGGAGAACAGGCTCTGCGGTGCTTTTTCCTGGGTGTGCCCCTTGGGGAGAAGCTGGCTGCCGAGTCTGGAGTCTGGAGGACACTGCGGTGGCTGCCTGCCTGCAGCAAGTTGCAAGCGGATCCTGCAGCTCCATCAGGCTTCCAGATGGTGCCCTGAGCTGACATCTTGAGCACAGCTTCATGAGAGGCTGAGTCAGAACCACTCAGAACCACCTGAATCCCTGGCTGGCAGAGACTGTGATATAATGACTATTTTTTTTAACCTTCTGAGTTCTTTTGATGTTTTGTTTTGTTTGTTTTCAAGGTACTAGCGCTCAAACCCAGCACTGTCACTGACCTGTACACCCACCCCCATAATGGATCTCTGCATGACCCTTGCAGCAACCTAATGCTGGGTGGATCATAATTCTTGTGCAATTGTTAAAATTTTACAGGAAAACAGGCAAACACTTTTTTACTCTGAAAACAAACCAATGAAACACCTGCAACACAAATGCTAGATCAACAGGCTGATGTTCTTAATAAGGAGCTGTTATGAATCAACATAAAAAAGAAAACAAAGTAGCAGGAAGTAAAGAGCACAGAAAAAATCATTTTTTAAAAAGATATGATCTTGTCGCGTTGTCCAATTGGCCTCAACTTCAGAATCCTCCCAGCTCAGCCTCCCAAGTAGCTGGCATCACAGACCTGCATGCTGTACCTTAAAATCACTTGTAAAGGTGTAAGAGGTTCTTACTTTCATTTATAATTACAGACATATTAATTAAAGTGTCAGCAAGGATGTGGGGAATCAGGCATTGCCATGTGTTGCTGGCAAAGGTCTGAAATGCAGACTTTTTGGAAGGCAACTTGACAGTAATCAAAATATCAACACACATCACCTTTGATTCAGCGATGTAAAAAAAATTTTAATGTAAAACTTTCCAACACTTCTTTCGTAGATGATTGCTAAGCTTTAGATACAAAGCAGTTCGAGTCACCATTGTTCCCAGTAACTCAAGCCAAGCAAAATGTCCAATAAAAGGCAAATTAATTAAATAAAGTGGATCAAAAACCATTCACATGAGTATTTCCAGCCTTCCCCTTCCATCTTCTAGTGAAACAATTTTGTCTTGGGTCATTTTTGCCCTCTCTCTCCATAAGGGAAATGTTCAGTAGCTTTTAGATTTTTGTCATGTAGCATCATGAGGAAGATAGAGGACACAGAAAAAGAGATTTGAGGCTCTATGAAATCCAGACCAGCTCAGGGATGAGAGGCAGTCAACGGAAAATGAAAGGCACACTTACGAGTTATTATCGGGACCATGTCAACCCTTCACAGTACTACTAACATGGGAAAAATACAACTCCCACCCTCCACATAGGCAGAGTTCATGTCCACTGAATATGGAAGAATGAATTCCAAGGAACAAAGGAGGTTAAGAGCAGGAAAAGGTTTATTAAGAGAAAGCTCCTGAGAGACAGGAGGGTTCCAGAACAAGTAGATGACAAAATCACAACATGGGTATAAAGTGGCTCAAACTACACCCAACCTATAGGATTACAAGTATAGCTGCTTAGCTAATACTAATCAATAGGGAAACGGGTACCTGGAAAGAACAAAGGCATTTGGGGGCAGAGAAGGGAGTATGGGTCCAGATGTTCTGCTCTTCTACTGTGTATCTGGGCCCACTGGGCCAGCTGGTGCTAATTACAGTCTAACCTAAAGTCTAATCTCTAGGGAGACATCATTTTTCCAGTCTGAGGCCTGGCTCTCTTCAGATCTCCCTGTAGCCACAATTCTAATACCTATTTCTTTATGCTGACTTCCTGGCAGTCCCAATCCTTCACTCACTGTTTATTAATTTCTGTCTGAATTAGCTGTCTATAATACTAGAAATGCAAGGAGAGAGATTGTTTTGAAATCCTTGTTGACCAGTGATCTAGTTTTTACTGACTTAGACACTGTCCTGAGACTGACTCATGTCTGTCTGATTTCTGAGATATTATGTACTTGTAATAAAACCCTTTAGGGCCATTAAAAGTGACATAGGCAAGGTGTGGTGGTGTATACCCATAGTCCCAGCATTCAGGAGGCTCTGAAGCAGAATGAGTACAAAGGCAGCCTGAACTACATAGTAAGACCCTGTCTCAAGGAAAAAAAAAAAAAAGAAGTGACATAGAAATCATATTGCTAAATGTAAAAAAGCACAATGAAAACTGTGCTATATAGTATTTCTTCTTTAGAAATTTGTATTTACTGTAAAAGTCACATATTATACTTGAATATATGTTTTCATCTACATAGACCCTTAGCAATGGATGTTTTTGCACATTTACAAGGATCATACTTCTAACAATTTTGTTTTCCTTCTAGTTTTGTCCTTTATTATTCTGAGATTGACACTGAATGGTGCTTATAAAGGTAGCAGTATTGAATATTCTTTAGGCAAACAAAAGTCTTTCTTAGAATTTCAATCAGGTTAAAGCAATTTTAGTAAAAAGAAAAAAAAACCCACAAAGGTAACATGGATTATTCATCATTTTGGAATTAAAAGTGAGTTTTTAAAAATTCCTATCTCAAAACTTTTGTGTGTTTTTGAAGTTCTTTTGCTCAAGCACTATAGCACAGAATTATTTTGCCAGGAAAAACCTATTTTCCTTAGAAATAAGGTAGTTTATTTTAAAATATTTCCTAGCTTTTGGGGCATTGTTGAATCTTCACAAAAGACTAAGACTCAGGAAAAAAACCTGTGTAACTGCTCTGGTAATGTTTTGGTGAATAATGGCCATACTGTAATGTGCAGCACACCTGAATTTCTGCCCTTCCCAGGAATGTATCTCATGGTGTTTGACTATGCCTTTATTTTTATTTTTATTTTGAGACAGGGTCTTGCTATGCAGTTCAGGCTGGCTTTGGGCTCACTTTGTAGCCCAGGCTGGTCTCGAATTTGCAATGATCTTCCTGCCTCAGCCTCCCAAGTGCTGGGATTACGGGAGTGTGCCACCACACCTGGCAACCATGCCTTTATTTGAGTTGGTTATTTTGTATGATAAAGCATATGGAGGACTTGTTAAAACACTCAGGGCTGGGCTCAGGCTAATAGTTTCTTGCCCCACTAGGGTGGGCCCTGAAATTTTGTATTAAAATTCTTTCCAGTCTTCATTTTAATTAGTACATTTTTGCAACACATAGTGATTACATGCCCTGTGGGGAGTTGGTACATGCACATTCTCAATATTTTGGCATTCCCTCTCCCCTCAGATGGCCCTGAGACCAAATTTTGACATTCCTTGCATGAAAGCATAGTACTGTCATCAGCAGGACCCCCAGGAGCCTAAGTCTTGGGAAGAAGTCACCACAGAAGATCCAGGGCTTAGATGCAGAGGAAATCCCTCTAGTTCCACTGTAGGTCAGTGGGGTGGACGGCTCAGGGCTGAGCAGGGCAGGAGGCAGGATAACACGGGAAGCAGCAGCGCTTGTAAGGTAGCAATAGGAAAGCCACTGCCATCCTGGTCCCGCGACTGAGTTTGGTCATTGCTACATATGGAAATTTAATCTCTTCATTGTAAATAAGTTCCTACTGTGAGAATGAGACTCTTACCTCCCTGTTCTTAACTTCAAAATGCTTTTGACAGATGCGTTTTAGCAGCCTGCATAAATGAAATCTGAGGGAAAGTTACCAGAAATTCATATCATAAAAATAAGACAAAAATATATAATAGATGCATGGCTCAAAAACGAAGATATTTCTCTTTTATTTTTGTATTCCTCGACTTCACTGAGAATTTAAAATGAACTCTGGTCAGACCACTGGGTTTTCTCTGGCCCGGCCTCCGGGCTGGGCGCGGCTCGGTCAGCAGGTGGCGCGTTTCTCGCGCTGTCCCTAGCGTGTTCCCGCAGACCGTAAACAGAGGGTGGCGGAGCCGCCCGCCCCTCCGCGTCCCGCCTCTGCGCGCGGGATCACACGCAGTCACGCCACTCCGCATCACCAGCGCCAGCTTTGCTAATAGTGCCCGGGCACCGATTTTGCTAATAGACCGGTTACTTTTGAGTAACCGGGTCTGGGAAGGAAAACCTCTGAGTACTTATCAAGGCCGAAATAAGCAAGCATTGCACAGGGGACAGGGTCGTTTTTCCTTTTGATTGACTGACTGCTTGATTGATTACAAGGTCTCGCTAAATTTTCAGGTTGCCCAAGCTGGGCAAGAGTTTATGATCCTCCAGTCTCACCCTCCCCACCCACCGAGGGCTGGGATTACAGGCTTGCGCCACCACGCCCGGCCGAGGAATAAACAAGGTCTTCTTCACTGGGAAAAAGTCTCCAAGTATTCTCATTGCCGCCTTCTCGCCCAGCCTCTGCAACCTAGGAGAAAA